>VUQH01041421.1:5487-23989 GCA_015106775.1 Etroplus canarensis | reverse complement strand
GAGAAGTTTGGAGACAAAGTCAGAGAGGCAAGGCTGAGATGGTTTGGACATGTTCAGAGGAGGGATAGTGGATATATTGGACAAAGGATGTTGAAGATGGAGCTGCCAGACAGGAGGAGAAGAGGAAGACCACAGAGAAGATTCATGGATGTAGTGAAGGAGGACATGCAGAGGGTGGGTGTGAGGGAAGAGGATGCAAGGGATAGGGTGAGATGGAGGCAGATGATCCGCTGTGGCGACCCCTAATGGGAGCAGCCAAAAGAAGAAGAAGAAGAAGTTACCGAATTCAGGTGTTTCATTCAGTTCAATTGCCACAAATGTATAAATAAATATGAATAAAGCGCCTAGCTATGCAGTCTACCTTTACAAACATTAGTGAAAGAATAATGCAGAGTTCTAAATCTCCTCAGCGCAAAAACTGGGTTTCCATGGCCAAACGGCTGCATGTAAGCCCTACATGCAGTGGAAGCATGTTTTGAGAACTGATACATCTTGCTTCATTATCATGTTTCTTTGTCTGGCGACTGCAAGGAGAATATTAACTGCCTGACTGCGTTGGTGGAGGAGGAATAATTCTATGGGATTATTTTTCTAGGGTAGGCCTAGGTCCCTTAGTTCCAGTAAACTGACATCTGAATGCTTCAGCTTACCAAGACATTTGGGACAATTCTACCCTTCCAACTTTGTGGGAACAGTTTTGGGAAGGCCCCTTTCTGTTCCAGCATGTCTGTGCCCCAGTGCACAAATCAAAGTCCATAAAGGCACGGTTGGTGTGGAAGAATTTGACTATCCCACACAGAGCCCTGAACTTAAACCTGTCAAACATCTTTGCTGTTCTCAAGTAATGGGGAAAAATTCTCAGACACAATCAAATCTTATAGAAAGCCTTCCTAGAAGAGTGTGAGCTATTAAAGCTGCAAAGAGGGGACCAACTCCATGTTAATGCCTGTGTTTGTAGAATGGGCCTAGTATTTTTGTTCATATAGCGTAGGACTTATTATTGACTCCTTAATTATTAATTGTTGCCTGTCTAGTTCAGTATATACTAATTATGTGCTCAGTTTAGCTTTGGTTCTTATGTGTTTAAAAAAAGTCATGAATTGGAATGCAAACTACTTTGAAGCTCGCAAGTGGTTCCTTTTTATTTATTTGTTTTTGTTTTTGTTGTTGCACCATAAATATATGAATGTTTCTAAAGTTCTCTTTCTAATTTAACTTTAAATCTGCATTTTGACTTTGTTAGCCTGCAGTATATTAAGGCTTTAGTTAGATTTCTTCTCTTGGATTGAACTTTTTAACTTTTGCATCTTTCTTTTTAGATGGCTCTGACCGATTTTTATGCGAGTCTGTATTCAGCTACCAAGTCGCCTCAACACTGAAACAGGTCAAACATGGTAAGTTGGCAACTGTATTTGTGTAATTGCGTACATTTTTCCTCATTGATCTGACAGAAATTAGTATGCTAATGAGGAATGTTTGTTCTTACAGATCAGCAAGTGTCTCGAATGGAGAAACTAGCGAACTTGGTGGAGGAACTGGAAGCAGACGAGTGGCGGTATAAACCAATCGAACAGCTATTGGGATTTACACCGTCTTAAATAAAGAGATTCAGAAGTGTTTGGCTAACAAATCAGCCAAACAATAGGAAAATTGTACCCTTTTTCAAATTATAAATTATATACTTTATTCATGGGTTTATACTGTATTTTAAGTGTAAAATGTTATCTGGAAAGCCAAAATGTGAGATGTGTTGTTTTATCACTTCTGCTTTTTCACGTTTGTCTTATTACATTAGATCCAGCATACTACACAGTTCACAATGTTGTAACAGATTTTTCATCTGCTTTAGGCTATTAAAGGTTATTCTGCCAGTAAAATCTGCTATTAGCCTATGTGTTAATGCAAATAATATATTTGGTAATAAATCCCTTGAAGAGAACGATTGTGTTTCTGAGTGGCTGCACGGTAAATTTGTAAATCTGAAAACATTTTGCCTGCCAGTTCTGTCCTCCTTTCTGTGTAGGTCTTTACTCCAGCAGCAGCATGAACAAGACAAAGGGGGCTTGTAAATAAAATCAGACTTGGGACATTCTTCACATTGGTTGCTATTTGTTTTTGCTTCTTGAGGTATAGTTCAGACCCACCTCACCGAGTTAAGTTTTGTTACAGCCAGGACAGATAAGGCTTTGTATTGCTGTTTTCTCTGTTGGAAATGTACGCTTTGTCTTTGACTTGAATGAGGCCAAGTTTGAAACTAATCAATGCAGTAAGTTTCCATGTCACCGTTCTTCTGTGATGCCTGCAAGGAAACGTGCAGTTCTTTGTGTGTTCCTCAGTGAATGATTGTTTTTGAACAAGTGAAGGGTGGGAGTGTACAGAACGTACTGTACTGGATGTAAATGTCTTAGGACAGCCCTGCACACAACAAGACACGCCTCCTGCTGGAACCTAAATTTCCTCTTCTAGTTTATTTTAGAGCACACTTTTAAACAATCCATTTAATGGATTATTCCTCATAGTTCTCTCTCTTTGGTGACAGCTGTTAGTCCGCATCCCCCACCAAGGCTTTCTGATAACTTTTTTAGCATCTGCCTCAGAACCTACTGTGCCTACACGTGTTTACATCTTTCAGTTCCTGCCTAACAAAGTGTACTGTATCCCACGCTTACTCACATGCAGAAATGCAGCATAGCCTCTGGCTGCTTTCCAAAATGTTGCTGTGAGCAAATTGCATGCTATGTACAGTTTGGCCCCCTGACAGAAATGGCATTTTTTTTTAACAGTGTGGCATTCCATTACTCTAACAAATCCGCTCTGTCTTTTAAATCACATGCATAGTTTGTGTTTTGCCGTAAAACACTGCTAGCACCAGAACGTCTGTTGTGATTAATACATGTCACAGAAATACTTTAATAGCAACCCCCGGTGCATTTCTGCATACACTGTTGCACTATAGACCAAACCATTAACATGGTTATATGTCATTTATATACATTCTTTGTGTTGTACCCTTTGGAAGAGGTGTCATGCATCCATATCATAAAAATATTTAATCATGTTACCAGGTACACTGCACACTGTGTGATGTTTGCATCTCTGCGTGGCAGATAAAAAATTCTGATGTAATGGTTGAACAAAACAGGTGACGTAATGTGGACTGCAACACTGAACCAGCTCAGCCTTGACCTGCATGGACTGTGTGCTGTAAAAACTGTAGATGCTCACACAGCAGAGCAAAATAATAAAGCATATATAGAGGATAAAGCGAACAAAGAAACAACAAGATCATTGCAAGCCCCTGAAACATATCCATAATACTGTGGTCGGCTATTCATCACCCAGCCCCCTCTCCTCCTCCTCCTCCTCCTGTTTGTCTTCTCTGCTGGCATGTTACCAGGCAAGAAGAAGCACAGATGGCGTGCCTCTCTTTTTGATTGGCTGGCTGAAGGAACAGGGGCGTGTCTTTGCGGCCCACATATAAAAACATTGTTGCAAGACAGACTGCGGAGCTTGGCAGCTGGTGAGAGAAAGAGAGGAGGAGCAGAAGAGAGAAGTTTCTGGATAGAAGTTGCAGACAATAACCTTACATCTACGCATCTTAAACATCATCAGCGAGGTTGAACGACTCCGGCTTTAAACAAACAGTAAGTACAGTGTTCTAATTTGTCTTTTTTTGCTAGCTTTTTGCTAATTTTAACAGTGAAAGAGTTTTATAGCTGCACTCAGATAAATATAGATTTTTTTTCAAATATTTGTTCATATATTTATCAACGAGCAATACTTTAAATGCCTGTCTCTCATGTTCAATTTAATTGTAAAACGTGGAATGAATGGCAGTAGTTGGGTGCTCATCTGTTGCCTTTGTTTCCTCTATAACAGCTGACCACAGAAGCAGCTGATACTGTTGAATACTGCAGAGAGGACAACCATGCCTGATCTCTTTGCACAAACCGACATTAGCAGCTCACCTCCTTCTCCAGTGGACAGCAATCCCAGAAGGCTGTCCTGGGGCAAACTGGTCCAAAGACTGGCTGATTTCAGCACGTCTGCCAACAACAGCAGTATGGAGTCAGGGTCCAACAATGGCAGCAGGAGTGATCTCTCAGACTCAGGTAGGAAAAGCTGCATATTGCATATCTGATTCTTTTCTTCTGTATGCATGTTTCATGTTCTAACCCACTGTGTCTCGTTCACAGGGTCAGATGACTCAAGTGATTTGTGTCCCTTTAATGAGGACCTATTTTACGATCCAATGGAGGAGACAATCCTGAAAGAAGTAGTGGATCTAATTGCAAGAAGTCTGAGAGAAGCCAAAGACACAGACTGCGCCTTAAGATGTACTAAGCTGCTCATTCCAGACAAACTTCTGGAGCACATTGGACAGGAGCTCCTTCACCTGGCTGCTAGCGAGCCCTGCGGTTTAAGAGGGGCTCTTATTGACCTATGTGTGGAGCAAGGGGGCATCTGTGAGAGCATGGGACAGCTATCTGTGGCCCCGTACCTTGTCCCAACCTTTCAGCTCGCTCTGGTGTTGAGGCTAGAGTCGGGCGGCATTTGGCCTAAAATCCAAGGACTTTTCAGCACAAAGTCACCTTCCACTCCGGTAGTGAGACAAGCTATTAAACTTAGCACTGGTTTCCGTGTGATCAAGAAGAAATTGTATAGCTCTGAAGATCTTCTAATTGAGGAATGTTAAGAATTACAAGGGACTCGTGTGGTTTGATGTCAATGAGAAGACAATAAAAGCTCTCAGAAGGGCCTTACTACTGTAACTACATGTATATGATGCCTTCTGAAGTATACCAGATGAACTTTATCATGATGTAGCCTGTTGTTCCTCCTCTTCTAATGGGACTGATGTTCATGGTACCTGGAGCAGGTGTTATGCCTAACACTGCTCACTGACATTCAGATTTTAAAATTACAAAGTGTAACCATCATGCTATATCTGGTGAATAGGCATTTACACATATGAAACCTCAGTTTCTATTGAAACGATACTACGGCAGCTAGCTATATTATTATAGTCACTGAAGACCATTGTGTTCTTTCTTTTTATACCTGACAGTTAATTGAGTTGGACACAGGCTGAAGAAGTGTACACCTTAAGAACAGTTTTGGACCTTTGTGAAGTGTGAAAGGCCTACAAGTGCATGCCTTGTGCAGTGTTTCTGCAAGCTGCAGCTAAGATCACGAATGTAACTTGATCTTGTGTTGTGCAGACCTGTCCTGCTTCTGATTTCAATTGATATTCAAATACTCAAAACAATGCACTTTGTATCTTTATGGATGCAAATAAATTATTGTTTTCTAACAGTCTCTTTTCTGTTGTTTTATTTATAAAATATGTCATATTCAAATTATCCATCTGGGAAATCTACAAAAAATTATGGTACTTTTGGCTTCTCCCTTTTCCTATATGGTTACTACTGCAGATGAATCAGCGTATGTGCTTTGACAAAGATTTTATGCCAGATGGCCTCCTTGACACACCCTCCCCATTTATCCAAACTTGGTACCAGCGCTAGGAGTACACAGGCTTATACCCCCCCCCCGAAAAAAAAAGAAAAAAAGGCCAATGACCTTTTGCATGTGAGGTTAATGTGTAAGCCACTACACCACAGAAAATTTGGGAACTTGAGAAGGCTAAAGGTCTTTAGATGTGTTTGCATGTGTGTAAATCATAAGTAACTCAGCTAAATCTATAACCACAAACTACACTAGAGTAACTGTTGTGAAGAATAGTGGTCAACTCTATTCCAAAGTAGACCAGCTGACAAGAATATATGCCACCAATTATTGCAGCATCATGCATAGTGATGGAAAGTTTCACAACTAATAACAAAAAAAAATGAGAAGCCATAAACCCAAGGTGCAACATTTGCAAAAAAAAAAAAAACACACCAAAACAGCTGAGTGTATGTGTGTTGAAAGAATGTGACACTGCACTTCCTGCCCGGGACATACCGCACGTCATTAAAAAGCTGAACGTGCACACAGCCATGTCTCCAGTTCCCAGCCACTGTCAGACAGTCGGCACACTGTATGTGTCAAATGTGCTGACTGAGCTTGTCTCCCCTCTGTCCCTGTTCTCTTCAAAGCAATGAGTCACACTTAACACGTTTAAGCGACCATGTTTATTTTTTTCTGGGAATTAAAAACACAGTGGGAAAAAAGTGAACAAAATCTGTACTGTTTTCTTATTCTTTCTTTATAATCTATTTCTCAAAGAAATAATATAAAGAATAAATAGCATACTATAAACTTAAAAAGTGTGGCAAAAATGGCTTTTTCCAACAGACTGATGAGAAGACGTGACACTCCAAAACTAGAACCTGTTAAAGTCTCATTTTGTGGGTAGGCACATCTCATTCTCTTGGCATTTATTTAGATTATTATAATTTTGCCCTTAATACATTTAAAGGAGGTAAAGTGACAGAGACATGTCCTAACAGTTATCTCACACACAGCAGGAAGAAGACAAACTTCAGGTGTTCAAGTGTCTAACAAACCCTATACATGAGTGTATGTTCATCAGAGTTTTCATAATATTACTGCATAGTTTGAGAATGTGCATTTAAAATCAAATCCCCCTCAAACTTTTCTCCACTAAACTACAGCATAAAATGAAGGAGGCAGCATTCGATGTGGTATCTGTTATATTGCTACATAAATAACATCCATATGACTATATGTAACTTAACTATAGTCTGGTTTCATACGGCATTCTTGCAAAAATGAAGATAAAGTGGCCTTAATCAGTGCATGGCTCCCAGTAAAAACTGGTACTTGGAGGTTTTCCAAACCTACATCTTTTCAGGATGGGAAATTAGTTCAAAACAACATCTTAACGTTATATTTTGTTTTCACATATTAAAATTCCACATAAATTGTTTGATTCGGTTTGTGTGGTCAGTTTGGTGATGAGTGGTGCTGGTCTGCTCCTTGTTGAGTCATCTTCAGCCTCCAGACTGTAGAAATGTGTCCTAATACATTATTGGTAATCTTTTGTGGTGATTCTGGAAACCTGAGGACAAGAAGACAAAAAAGAAAGCCCTTATATACTGCGAAATGCAGCACTCGTTCACTATAAAATGTCTTTAGGAGTCTGAATCACTGAGTAACTTTCATGACAATATGTTACCCAATAAAAATTATACAGCATGATGTCTGAGTAACTAAAGAAGCAAAAACAGCAGGACGTATGTACTTTTTCACTGCTCTGTGATCTCAGTGTGTATCACGATTATTTATTTTTAAAAAGCAGTTCAGTTGATTAGCTCCCTGATTGGACTTCCCCAGGGAGCTTCTTCTTCTTCACAGCAAGTTGGTTATTTTCATTCACTTTACCCTCATTCATTTGATGAGGGCAAGTGGCATGAAGTAAAGATTCTGGTAGATCAGACTGGGGGTGAATTTGATGTGCCTGCATGGTATAATGAAAAAATATAATATATTGGACAAAAGTATTGGGTCACTTTCACATTACACCTACAGGAGCTATTATGATATCCCATTGGAAATCCTTAGACATTATTATGGAGGTGGTCCCACTTTGCAGTTACAACAGCTTCCACTAATCTGGGAAGGCTTTCTACAAAATTTTGGAATTCGTCCGAGGGAGTTTTTGCCAATTCATCCAGAAGAGAATTTATGAAGTTAGACACTGATGGTGAATTAGAGGACCTGGCTTGTAATCTCTGTTCAACTTCATCTCAAAGGTGTTTGATGGGGAAGAGGTGAAGGGTCTGTAAGGCCAAATCAAGTTCTTCCATACCAAACTCATCAAACCACGCCTTTATGGCCCTTGCTTTTTTGCACTGGGATACAGTCATGCTGGAAAAGAAAAGAGCCTTCCCTAAGCTGTTCCTACAAAGTTGGAAAAATAGAATTGTTCAAAATCTTGGTAAGCTGAAGCATTAAGTTTTATGTTACCTGAAACTAAGGGGCTGAGACCAAACCCAAAAAAACAACTAAATAGCATTATTCCCCCTCTACCAAACTTTACAATTAGCACAGTGCAGTCAGGCAGCTAGCCTTCTCCTGGTATTCACTAAATCCAGATTTTTCCATGCGCTGTCAAATAGAGAAATATGATTCATCAGTCCACAGAACAAGTTTCTACTACTCTAGAGTTAAGTCGCAGCATGTTTTACACCACTCTATCTGGGGCTTGTTTATTTAAGACTTGGATGCAGCTGTTCAACCATGGAAAACCATGGTATGAATCTCCAGGCACACAGTTTTTGTGCTGGTTTAAATGCCAGAGGAGGTTTAAAACTCTGCAGTTACTGAGTCAGAAAAGCGTTGGCGACTTTTACACACTATGCACCTCTGCATTTGGTGACCCCACTTTGTTAACTGTATGTACACTGCCACGTCATGGCTGAGTTGCTGTGGTTCCTAAATGCTTCCACTTTGCAATAATACCACTTAAAGTTGATCGTGGAATATCTAGGAAGGAACAAATTTCACCACCTGACTTGTTGCAACAGTGGCATCCTATTACAGTACCATGGTCAAATTTATTGAGCTCTCTGGAATGACCTATTGCAATGGGACTGAATGAAACACCTGAATTCAATGATTAAGTGGTGCGGCCCAATACTCTGGTCCATATACTGTAACAATACAATTACAGATACACTGACGCCACACTGATGCTAAATATTGTATCAGTATTGTATTGGCTGAGAATAACCAAGAAGAAAGGCTAGTGATGGACTAGTGGCCTGTCTGTACTTTGCCTTCAGCCCCATGTCAGCTGGGATAGATTGCAACCTGCTATGATTCTAGTTTGATAAGAGAAAGCAATACAAAGTATTGTGATATAGATATTTTTCCCACCCTGGTTCAAAATTAAGAAAATATTCTTAGTTTGGAGAACTTGCTTTGAACCATGAAAGAATTTTCAGCCATGTAATGAAGCAGTTATCTCGGACAACTTGGCGCAGCTTGGTGTGCGAGCCCTTTGCGCTCTTTGGTATAGATCGGTGTCCCCAAAATAGCGAGCCCTGTACAGCATTCCTTCCTCTGCAAGAAACCACACAAAGAATTCGCAGGTTCATTTTTTAATCATTCTCGCTCTTCCAGTTTAAATTAAAAAATAAGAATAATTTATCTTTCTGAAGAACATACTTTGTTGTTTCTCCTTCCAGCAGTTGTTGCGAAGGTTGGAAATATAATCATCCTCCACTGTACGCTCCAAATTTTTTAGATTCACGCCCGTGAACTCTTTGGAGAACTGCTCTCCCACATAATATGGCACCTTCAAGTTCTCAGTCAGCCTCTTCTGTGAGTAACCTGCTGACCTGCATAAAGATATGGCAGAGTGTGGGAGTGTATCATATGATAGAATACGGCACAGATCTTGCACCAGCTGTCTCTGTTAACATGACTCACTGCTGGCAATGGCTCACAGTACAGTCAGAAATTACAGACGCATATCTGTAACACAAAATCAGTGAACAGCAAATGTGACCAGACGCAGGGAGGCAGTACACACAGAAGATGTCTGTGATTTAGAATCACAGATCAAAGCAATGGACCTGTCTGAGGAAGAAATGTTTGTGCAAATATTGTGAAGGCAAACCTATTTTCTGGCTGGTTAAGCTGAAAATATTTTCAAGCATTTTAAACACAGCCACCCAGCTTATGCAAAAATTGCGTGAAAGCAGAAGTATCATGTAAAAAGCACGGTGAACTTCACGTAATGTGAAGATAATCTTTGGTCTAAATTCCTTGCAGTTTTGCACAACAGTTACTTTAAATCCTTTTCAGACAGGGATTACACTCACGGCCTGAAGCTGAGGCTGTAGGAGGGGCTGTTCACCATGATCTGACTTAGAGCTGAAACAATAACCAGGATGAGGATGGGCATGACCTGCACGAAGAGAGCAAGACCTCCCTGCAGAAAGACACATGACACACAATCAATCTCTAAGACTCTAAGACTTAGAGAAACCTCAACCAGTAAAACGGCAGATGATTAAATGTTTCCCCCTGCTGGTAAGCATAGCAAACTACCTTTTTTGCATGTCTGCATTCTATCTGCAAGTGTCAAAACTTACATCCCGCGGTCGCTCTCTTCTCTCCCGCCTTTGGTAACGCATCCGCCCATTGTTGTACACGTGACCATTATCTAGATTGATGTAGCACATTTAGCACTTGATAAACTCATAAAAACAAGCTATAGCATTATATGGAAACACCAAAAATGACACCAACTTGATGGATAACCTCCTCCAAAGAACATATTGAAGAGGTCCTCAGGTGAAATATCTGGCTCAAAGTTTCCATTGTCTGGGTCGTGTCTGGAAGGATGTCTTCTTTCTTCTTCACACTGATCATACTGTCTCCTTTTGTTTACATTACTGAGAACTGCATACGCATTGCCAATAGCTGAAATCAAAATTATGAAAATGTTTACTTTCTGTAAGCAAACTATTAGCCTCTGATGAGTTTAGCTAATTTCTCACCTTTAAATGCCTCTGTTGCACCTGGAGCGTGATTCTTGTCTGGATGGAATTTCAGTGCAAGTTTTCTATATGATCTCTTCAGTTCGTCCTCTGAGGCATCTTTCTGGACCCCAAGAATTTCATAGAAGTTTTTACATTGCTTTATCCTGTGCAGGGAAGGTCGTGATCATAAATTTAAATCACAATATAAAAGTCAACATCTCAGTAGATAATTCAACAGCATGTTTATGTGACTGCCAATCTTATGTACCTTCTCACAGCTTCTAGCTGATCTTCCATGTAAAATTTTGAAGTGTCGGATGGCTTTTCTTCAGGTTTGGTGTGCTCACTCATGTTCTGCCGCTGTCGAGGCCCCGACACCCCGTTGAAGTTCGGGTGGTTATCTTTTCTGGGTGCAAATCCATTCTTTGCTATTACATCCAGCAGTACTAAAAAATATGTTTAAAGGTATGATCAAAGATATCCAAGCATGTATTTAACAGCAGCTAATGCAAAGCATCATTGGTGGGATGCCTTTACTGTAAATAACTGTTAATATGATAAGGACCCTCATGCAAGCAATAGCTGTAAAGGAGTCCGACAATCAAATACAATGCTATTATAAGAACTTCATAAGGGGATAAGTACAACATTGTTAGAGTACAAATTGCAGTCGCCTTTAGCAATCCTAAAATAAAATATATGATCATGTGAAAAGAGAAGGTTCACATGACTGTGCAGTCCTGGGAAAGTAAACCCTTATCAAATGCACTTGATTATTTAATTATCAGCCAGTGTGACCACCTATATAAAAGCAGATTTCACAATTTGCTGGTCTGGAGCATTCAAGTGTGTGCTACCATCTTCCCAGGAGTGAATGACCCAAGCAAATTCACCCCAAAGTGAGATTGTGCAATGCTCAGGCAAAATGGAGAAAAAATCCTAGAGCTACAACTCAGATTCAGCAGGCCTCAGTTAGCATGTCAAATATTAAAGTTTGTGACAGTATACTTAGAAAAAGACTGAACAAGTATGGCTTGTTTGGAGGGGCTGACATGGGAAAGCCTCAAGAATCAGTTCAGACTTCAACCTGATTTAAATCCTGTGGCGGTACCTTAAGGGAGTGGAGCATAAATAATGGCCACAAACCTCAATGAACTGAAACAACACCGTAAAGAAGAGATTACTTCAAGTTACTGGTACTAAAGGTGGTTCTACAAACTACTGATTGGTAGGGGGCACTTAGTTTTTCCCATGGCTGCATAGAGTTCTGTAAAAACTTACTTTTTCACATGACTGTACAGTAGGGCTGTGGCAATAGATGATGTTGTCAGTGATCAGCAATAATCAAAGTGATGGCAACAGTTTGTCAGTCATGGCAATTTACATCTCATTTCTCCTCTGATGCATAAAATTAATAGTGTCATTAGTATGAGATTCATAATATACTGAATCTGACTCGCTAGAATTTTATGTTCTACATATAACACACTTGAAACACAGACTTGTCACACAGGTCATGCTTGGACTTCAGCATACTTTGAAATTAATGTGTGTGATTGTGGAGTGGCTACACTGATCTATGGTTATCATCAAATGACAGAAATCAAGGGGAGGATATTGCTGACTGTGGGATGGATTTTTAAAATAGAACATAATGTGACCATGCATTTACAGATGCTCTCGTCTCCATAACTTTTCCCCCATCGGGAGTTTTTGAAAACTCGTGTGTGTGTGGAGAGGCATATGGTGAAAAGTGGAAGACAGGTGAGCTATTTTACATAGAAAAAACCCCAAAACAAACTGGATGATATAGTCAAGCTATAGGTCTAATGTAGAAAGAGACATCAAATATTAGATCTTTTTACAGTTTTAGCTCTTCAGCAAATATCCATCCTCTTGTGTTAATTATGTAAATCTAAATAATTTAATACTATTTGTCAACATGTAAAAGTCTCTTCATACTGGAAATGAGAAATAAGCTCTCTGTGTGTGTGTTTTTCACCCACGCCATTGAGTTTTGTGCGTCTGGACTACAAAAGAAGCATTATGGAGGGTGAGTGGCTTCTACCCTAATGGGTGCATGCTACGTCCGGAGGCGATATTATTGGTCATCTGCAATATCAAAGAGGGACAATAGAACAATTGGACTATGGAGCAAATTGCCCAACCCTACCGTACAGAAAACCTCATACCATGATCCAAGCATGAGCATTTAAGAAAGATGCACATTGCTCCTAACACTCACATTATTTTTATTAATTTTCTCTTTCAGATTTGTTGTAGTTGCAGTTGCAACAAGTCTACATAATATGAGGTGTGTCTTGGTCTACTTCCTATATGATATGTCCACAGGAATTTAAGAGCAAACATGTGTCATGTGCCTACATTGATGACTTTTCTGTGTTTGTTCTTCTAAATTTTGTATTTGTGCACAGTGGTTTTTATTTACTATGAAGTTTACAGGGGAGATTACAGGCATGATCCTTAAAATAAAATCATGGGAAATTAGCATTTATGAGTCCTTTCCCACTACTGTCCTGTCAACCTAAATTCAAGGCCTAGCTTTGTAAGCAAACGTTAGTATTGCTGACAGTAATGGAGCAGTTCATAAAGAGTAGGTACGGAAGCTGCAGTTTAACGGAGCAAACAAGCCAGCTAGCTGGTCCGCTATCAAAGGCCTGAGCTACATCATCAGGGATGCAGGTGATGCTGCAGGTTATGGTGAGGATGATGATGCTGTGCACCTTCTCAGCTTCTCCATTTTGAATTACCTTGGCCTTTCTCTGTCGGGAAGAGTCTCTGCGCCTTCTCCAGGAACCTCTGCGCCTTCTCCGGCTGGTGGTTGGCCAACGCGGCCGTTGCGATGTCAATGCAGCGCTCCGCTTCGTCCCTGTTTACTTCCATCGCAGCAGCGATCGGCCGCAACTAACTGGACTACAAATAATCAGAGGCGCCCGGTGATGACGTTGCGTGGACGCTGCCAGCAGAGTTTTTTATATTATTTTTTTTTATTGAGAAAATGTAATACACACAAACATGGCACTCCTCAAGATAGATAGACAGATAGATAGATGGGGTCCAGCAGCTTCACATACATCTGAAAAACAAATAATACAGCAGCAAATCTAGAAAATAATCCAGATCACAGCAAACAATCTAAGTAGATGATCTAAAAATACAGCAAATATTTACTAAATACAGTAAAAAAAACAAGATGATACAGTAAATAACTCCAAAATACAGCCAATAATTAAAAATACACCAATAAGAATAAATTAAAAGGTATTAAAAACCTCTCACACTATAAATAAATAAATAAAAATCAGACAACATAGTAAATACACAAGCCAAGAACCGGTGTTAAAACGTCCTAGGAGGAGTTAAACAGCCAGACATAACATTGCACACACACTTTAACATGTTGCTGCTGCTTCTGGACATCCTCCCGATATCCATATCACATATTTTGCACCAACTGATGCTGCTGACCTTGTGCAATTTGTTGTTGTTTTGTTTTTTGTGTTATTTATTTGTATTATTGTGTAATTTTGTATATTGCCTAATTTTCTGCATTTAATTGCTGAAGACTTTATATTTTTATTCTACTTAATCTTATTTTACTTTTTTTATATGCTACACCGAGATCTGAGAATCACTATTTCGTTAATCCTGTAATGGATTGAATGACAATAAAAAGAGTCTGAGTCTAATGGATGTAGAAATAAATGATCTAATAGATTGAGCAAGATGACAAACACACACCATGTATGTTTCCAAAAGAATAAGCAGAAACACAGACAAATGAATATCACAAATAAACAAATAAATATTCAAAAGGCCTTTATCATATTAACGGAAACAGCCTTGCGGCTTTTTGTTGTTTTTAACAAGTTTCAGCAATTCACTAAAGTGTCTTAACTTATACTTCCAGTAGTTAAACGGAGGCGTGGACTTAAAATACCTGCATTTATGAATACAAAGCTTTCCTAGTAAAGCAATATTACTAGTCACAAATCCTACATTTTTATTTTCATTTTTAAAAATCACCTTTTTTAAGTCAGAGATTACATCACAATTCATTTTGGAATGCACTTCATTCCTAAAGCAATATACAAAGTCACAAAGAAAAAAAGATCCAAATCTCCTTTTTCCTTTTGGTGTTGCTGCCAACAGATGTGTGTCAGTCATTTGGTGAAATGCTATACTCCTGCATCTCTTCAACTTAGTTGGTGGTCTACCTCTTCTGTAAAAAGTGCAGCTTCACTGTATTTAAAATTCCCTTGAAGTTATCTCTTTTTCACAAGTAAATATTATTAACCTTGTCACTCATTTACAAACACAACTTTTCATCCCATACATATTATACAACCCCAATTCTGACAAGGTTTGGATGCTGAGTAAAATATAAATAAAAACACAATGCAGTGATCTGCAGATCTCATAAACCAATATTTTATTCACAAAAGAACACAGAAAACATAACAAATGTTGAAAGTAAGACTTTTTACTATTTTGCTTTGAATTTGATGGCAGCAATACATTTAAAAAAAAAAGCTGGGACAATGGCAACAAAAGGCTGGAAATATAAGTGGAACTGAAAAGAAACAGCTGGAGGAACATGTTGCAACTAATTAAGTTAAGTGGCAATAGGCTAGTAATGTGACTGGGTATAAGAAGAGCACCTTGGAGAGGTAGATGCAATAAGATTCAGCAATCCATGAGAAACTGTGTCTATAAATAGTGGCGCAATTTCAGAATAATGTTCCTTAACTTTGAATATTCCATCATCTACAGTGCATAATATCATCAAATCATTCTGAGGACCTAGAAACATCTGTGTGCAAGGGACATTGCCAAAACCAATATTAGATGCTGGTAATCTTTGGGCCCTCTGGTGGCATCACAAACAGGCATGATACTCTCTTGGAAATCACTGTATCCAACATCTAGTAGAGTAGAAGCAGGGAGTAGCAGATACATTAAACTTGTACTTCAGTAAAGTACTTGAGTAAATCCATGTTATCTTCCCGCTGTTCCTATCCATTTTCTCATCCAATGGTGCTGGACATTGTAACATTGTAACATACTCATCCAGTGGTATGGGGGATGATATTGCAGGACTTCATGATAGCATATTACAGACTTCATATAATTTTAAACATAGCTTGAACAGGATGGATGTCACTACACTGTAGTCACAGACTATAAATCTATTCTTCACACAAGTGTAGCCCACCTGATGCCCTGTGTTGAGTCTGCACAGTAAAGAGAGGCTTTGTATGAGCTTGAAAACTTGAATGTAAATGCAAATCGCTTGCCAGTTTGCTTGTTGCACTGGAGTACTATGGTATGGAGAGGCAACCTCATTTGCCAATGCCTGTATTGCTTGATGGTTAAATGGAGTAGTACTCATAAAACATTTTTCTACTCTGACTGAGCACTCAAAGCACTTTTTACTCATTCACACACACTTTCACACAGCGTTTTACTCTATGCCTTTAAACACATTTTAACTCTCATGCACACATTCACACTCCGATGGATGCATCGGGAGCAAATTGGGGTTCAGTATTTTGCCCAAGGACACTTCGGCATGCAGACAGGAGAAGACAGGGCTCGAACCATCAACCTTCCTGTTGGAAGGTGGCCTGCTCTACCTCCAAATCCACAACAGCTCCACTGAACTGCTCCCATGTAGTTATGAAAAAATTTAGGCCATCATGACTGAGTCTTTACTTCAGCTTCATTAACTCACAAAAGGGCCCCTAAAACAGGTGTATTATATTGAAATCTGTTATTATTGTTATTATTATTGTTTATTATATTAATTCTGAGCTATTCTCATACACTGCAGTGGAATATTTAACTAATTAGGTCACTTTTGAAAATAAAATTTTAATGTATACCAAACTGAAGAGGTGGAATGTACTGAATAAATTTTTTAACAAAATATTTCTTTATTTATTTTACCAAAAGTCATTTTCTTCTTCTTCTTCTTATTAGTAGTAGTATTAGTATTATTATCATTGCTATTATGTAGCCCCTAAAGGTCTGACCCTAGAATTGTCCCTGGTCTGCACTAAAAAAAAATTAAACAAATACTATTTGAAACTCTTCAGCACAGGGGTCTCATACTTGCAGCTTCAGAGCCCCTTGCTGCTCTTTTTCAATTTTCCAGCAGCTCTCCGTGGCTTTGAGAAAAAACTAGATGAGTATAAAATTTGTCAGCTTAAGCTTGCTGCACCTCTTGGATGTAAGCAGGCATAGCTGTTCGTGAGTTCCCTGAGCTGTGGATTCCAAAACCAAAAAATAAGTTGCCCAGGAGAATAGAGTTTAAACTATTCAGCTACACAAATTAGTTTGCTTTCTTACTTGCTTGATCTGCTACAAATTGGAACATTTCTATTATTTAAAGTTATTTACTATTATTGTTGGTTCCTTTTAATCTGATTCATTTAAACAAGAACAGGTGGTTCTCAAAGTGGCCTGCAGAGCCTGATAGCCACCATCTTTCAAAGTCAGCCTAAACATGTTAATAAATTTTTTCTCCACTTCACAATTGTTTTATTTTTTTAGTAATTAAATATGTAAAGAATAACTGGCAGGTATATAATAATTTTAGTGATTGAATAGCTCTAGCATTCCATAAATTGCACAAAAACCTGTATAGTTGTAAACAAATTCATAGTTAAAGTACTAATATTTTCATAAATAACCCAGTGGAGAATCATGTGGTAAAAGATTTTAATTCCACCTATCAGTAATGTCGAAAGGCTTACATATGCCTAATAGGATGTGTCATCTTAATTAAGATAAAGGGTCTATTTTATGTAGCCCAATGAAACTCTTCTGCTACTGCAGGTGAAAAACTGAGTTAAACAAATAGCTTAAGTAGGCATTATAAGGCTCATGTATGTTTTGTGGCTCCGAACTGATTTTCTGGGTCTAGAACTGCTTAAAAATGTCTCTTTGGATAGTAAAGGTTCCTGACCCCTGCTCCAGCATCACCTCATTTGTTCTTGTTCCCTGTTTTGTTGAAACTATTTGCACTATGTGGTTTCAGTTGTCACATCTGCATTTTCTATTATTAACTTTCTTGGATAAAGTCTGTTTTGAAAAACCGTCAGTCACATACATTTTTCAGTGTGAAACACTTTTTTTTTGCTGTTGGTACATAGAAGTTTGGTAAACTCTGCACAAAATAAACAGTACAAGCTGCCTACGCTACCTCATTTCTCCATTAGATGGCAACAAATCCCCATGTTTTCAAATGTAGGTCAAGAGCGTGAATACCAACTGGTGTACTGACTGTCTTCAAAAATGTGCCTTGGGATATTAAATTTGGTCATGTAATCTGTATTTGTGTCCCTTTTTTTACAGCACAGTTAAGAGTTCTTATTGACAGTATAAACTCCTGTTCCTGTCCAGCAGAGACTCTTCTTCTGATATGCCTACGGAAATATTTGAGTTGCTGAACAATAAGTTAAAGAGTCGTGCTGCAGTTTGAACAGCTATGTGGATGACGTAACAGTGACAAGCATCCTATTTTTCCTACGTGGGCGGCATGGACCACTAACTTGTTTTGTTCCACTTTCATCGTGTTATAATCCACGCATGAGTGTGAAAGGAAAAACGGCCGCGCGGTTAATTCGATACATGTCTAGACAGCAACGCGAGTTGTTAGTCTCCCGGGGTGGCAAACGTACATCTGGCTAGCTGGAGAATGAATAAAAGGCGAACAGCAGATGAGCAAGCGGCCAATCAGAGCCCGAGAATCAGGCGGGATGCGAGCGCTCATTGGTCCGTTGCACCACGATGCGATCGCTGCAGAGCTGACTATCACTCTCCCTTTTCTGGGTTACTGTATTTTTGGGTCAAGCCCGCTGTCTCCTGTTTAACACCTCGTTCTGCTCCTCAGCTTTTGCTTTTGGTGAGTTTTTTTGTTTCGTCGACCTGCAGGTTGTGTGTATTTGTGTCTTTTTCCGCGTAGGGAGCGTCATTTGTCAGCATTAAATCAGCATCATCGCTGAATTGCCGTCTTC
>VUQH01041419.1:7639-17660 GCA_015106775.1 Etroplus canarensis | reverse complement strand
ACTTCTTTCTTGCCATGTCATTCTCTCTAATTTGCTTTTCTGTGAATGTTGTGGGTGTGCACAGAATTCTTGTACAGTAAACTGGTTTTCTTCAGCTTAATGTATTATTTTCAATTGATGATTCATACCCAAACAGCTTTTCTCCATTATGAACAATATATTGAAAAAAGTAATGTGCAGTGTGCCTTAATGTTCACTTGTTTTTTGATCTTCAACTTAAATGATACACACCGTCTTGTTCCTTCTGCCTCATTTCCCCTCCCCCCCTCGGTCTTTGCCCCAAACCAATCAGTCATAACTTGCTTTGGTGTTGATTTTGACACCCAAATGCACACACACACACACACACACACACACACACACACACACCATAGTCAAAATCATGGTTAATGTGAAATTATTCTATATAAACACTTTTACCCCAACTGGTTAAAGAATATGAAGGCCATAAACCATGAATGATACAAATATGATGTGTGGAAAGACTGAAGGTTAGTTTCACTGTTTGATACACCTAACCTTGAAACTTCACACTTTAACTAGCCCGCCCCGTGAAGATATTTTGACAATACGCATTACATCAGCAAGTTACCTATAAATATACACAGTCAATTTGCACCGCAAGTGTTTCCATTACGAGGAGCTGGTACAAATAAAGACATTTCCTTTAACAACCAAAAAAAAAGCTAAATGATCAACCTTCTTTGAAATGAATGAAGAAATCTAAACCAACTTATAACACATAAACAGACAAAGCTTATGATGTATCACATGTTCTTTTGGCTAGAAGCAACAGAAAACTCATTTTTGCCATACTCATAAAATGACCAGTAACAATATTCAGTAGTGTCCAAAAAGTTTTAACTGTTAATTCAAGACACTTACAAAAATAACACAATAAACAACTGTCAACTTGAAGTCCTAAACATTTTAGGAAACTACCAAAAGTCAGCAAAGCCATCAACATTTGTAAATACGGTCCCATTTGATCGAAAGTACAAACACCTCTAGAAATGTGCAATAAAGAACCAAAACAGCGAGCAGCCATATGCTTTCACATGCAATTTAACTGCCAAGTTCTTGCTTTTTATTAAAAGTAGCAGTAGTACTGAAGCCAACATATGTACAAAGGGTGCGATTCTTTCAGAACTAATGGGGGGAGCATACAGCTATAAGTGTTGAAGTCTATCCTTATATGGTGAAGAACAAGAATGCCAACAAACACAGGAAAAACTACACAAGGCACAGCAACCACTACATGTGGAAACTACCAACTAACAAAGCTGCCGCAATAGCACCATTTGGCTCATAAATAATAAGTGCAGTCTGGAGTTCAGTGCTTTGAGTTTTAGGTGGATAACCAAGGAGTGATAATTGAGTCACAAAAGGCAATAAGCAAACAATGCCATTGTGCTTTTCAGACCAAGGGAGGAAATACTGTCAATTTAGTGAAGCACTTAAGAGGCTAGCATCCAGATCTGTCATACAGAGAGAACAAAACAAGATTTCAATTAATATTAGCAAACATCCTAAGTATTGTCCTTCTTATGTTATCCTGAAATACACATTAACATTTAGTTTGAGGCAGCTGTCATTGCTGTTGTGAAATCACCCTGTGGAAGTTATGCAATGTAACCAACAGTTTACCTCATAGTAACACCACTGATATTTTGGTATTCTGTTCAAAAATCTATACAAACTGGTGCACTAGTAGCACATAAATCATAGTACTGCATTCTGTTCTGTTGTTGCTTTTATTTACATAAAAGCCATTTATGTAATGTTCAGAAGTTTTTAATAAAAGACTTTGTACATTGGATAATCTTTTTTTAAACTGTGGTACTAAATTGGCATCAAGAATCGTGTAATTCTACTGGTATTGGTACCAACTATTACATTTCTGGTATTGTGACATCCCTACTGCCATGTAAGATTTCCTCTCTATATGATCCATGCTTGTTACTGTACTTTTAGTTAGGAGGGAGGACAGTTATGGCTGTATCCCCATGGAAAGTCTGCAGCACTACAGACTCACAGAAAGATTTTTTGAATATGCACCCTAAGTCACATCCCTTATGTATTTGACACCTTTATAATGGGACAGTTCTAAGGATTAGGATAACCAAAAAGTGCTGTATGAACAGAAAAAAAATACAGCCACCAGTTTTTCTACAAACCTTTGTGTAGTTTTTCAAGGTACTTGTTTTTAGGCAGTTTTTAGGCACTTCATGACTCTGGCTCTGTGTTTCTGATCAATGTTAAGCTGCAGAAAGAATTTGGGGCTGCTGCACACCACTGTATATATTATTAATAAATATTTAACTGCATCCGGATTTGCCTACTTCCAAGTCTACATATTAGTCATTTCTACCCCTTCCTTGTTCCTTGTCAAACTCATGTCTGCTGCTCTGTCTCCAGACTATGTATCTCCTGGGAAAGTAAGCAGGGCTAAAGGTGTGTGTTTGTTTAGCTGGAACTTGAACTATGGCTTCAACCCCAGCCATGCCTGCCTTAAATATACAGTGAATGCAGCTGTACCAAAGCTAACGCAGGTACAATGTAACCATACAGAATATGTTGGACTGGTCTAATAAATTAGGAAAACCAAAAGCTCTTAAAGCACACCATGTGCAGTTTTTTAAAAGGATGCTGAGGCAACATACTGTCTTTCTTGTATATTTACCATTATGTCATAAACACAAACTTATTTGTGTTCTTTTTAAATTTCTCAAAAAAGAAATGCCAAGAAAAACAGTTTTTCTGACCACTGAGTGTAAAGGCATACTAAGCTGCCACAAAAGAAAAATAATGCAACAATTAGTATAAATTCAGAAAGACAAATAAACAAAAACTAAAAGCCAACTAAAACATACCAGTTTCTTACCCACCACTGTGGGAATGAACCATATATGGATAATTACAATGTTCTGGCACACGTCACAGACAAAGCAGGGCTTGTAAGCAACATTTCAAAATCCTTACTTTTTCCCCCTCTGCCTCTCATCAGCTCTTAAAAAGCTTAAAGATTTATCTTGTCATCTCAACTTTTGCTCAAGCTGTTTTTAATGATATTCCAAATAAACAAAAGCATGAATCTACGCCAATCTACTGCATGACCACCAGCTATGGCTAGAAGGAGGGGTGGAAATAGGTTGATGACCACTCGTGTCATCTCTAGTAAATTTATATGGTGTTAATAGCACACAAGACTTTTATTCAAGTGTAAGAACCATAAACAACCCCCATTCTTGCAGACACTCTGCCTCCTGCGTTTCTAGATCTAGGGTGGGCCAGAACTGGTCAGCCAAAGCGTCCAAACTGTGCCAAGTGTGAAAGTTGCAGATATCTTCAAAATGCAGAGAAACCATTAATTACAAAACCTTCAATGAATATACACTGCTGGGGATTAATAAAGTATTCTGATTCTTATTATTCCTGTAACTACACAGAAGGGTTTAAAGTTCTAAGTACCAACAAGCTGCTGGAATCAGAACCTTTTACAGAAGTAAAATACTGTACCTACACCGATGTATACTTCCAAATACTCTACATGGGAAACTGTTAATTTTAATGCGAGTTTAAGGCTGTGCGATAGGACCAAAACCTCATATCCTGATAATGATATACATTAGATAACAAGGCATTTTCTGCAAATTTAATGAAATTAATTGTTTATATAATAACCACACAGGAAATACCATGCCATTTTTACATTTTAAATGATATACTCAAAAATAAATGGTGCTCATTTATATGTGATTATTTTTTTTGTGGGCAAATGCTTAATTAAGAATGCAAAAAATATAAAATGTTAATGTACAAAATATAAAACTTTTTTCAATGAAATGCCTAGAACTCGGTCACCATGCTTCCACCTTAAATCTGAGCTTGTTTGACCTTGACCTTTGACCCCATAATCTCATAAATGTTATCAGATCTCCTACCAATCACAGGCATTAAAGACACAAAGTTTGGTAAAGAGGCAAACAAGTCCGGTCCTGTAGTGGTAACAAGATTTGTAATGGACAGACAGACAACCTGAAAACATAATGTCTCTATGGACGAGGCTTAAAAATTGAATAAAGACTTAAAATAAATATTGGTGTATAAAATGCCAAATGTAAAAATGAAATGCTTCAAGCTTAAACTATAGGAGAGAACTAAGTCATGCTGGTATTCTTGTTTCCAGATGATGGAAAAAAATATTGCTGCCTACAGCAGGGATGTCCACTGCTCTGGAAATACTAGACAGTTTAAAAAAATTATTTCTCTGTCTTTTTTTTTTTAAACGGCAGTCACCAGTTGGATGAAAGATGCTACAACGCCACCCACTACTAACCGGGGCTGTAAAGTGATGGAAAGTTGTATATAAGCGCTAAAAAGTTGACTAGCAATGTGGGGCAGATGGCAGCTGCTGGAAGCAGTGTGGTTCTGAGGTACTTTGATGTAGAGAATGAGCTGTTGTATGTTAGCTGTGTCAAGAAGTAAACTGACATAACCATGCAACCAAAGTAATGTATAACCACATTATTCACAGCTGTGTGGACCTAGCCTACAAAAAAGAAGGGCTGCTGCTTCTAGCAGTGCTAACATTAGCACTTTACACTGTGTAAAGTGCCACACATCTCAGCTTTGTTTAAAACACAAGTTGATTATCAAAGAATGTGATTAATGGTTTCAAACAGCTCTTAAATACATGAGGAGTACTTGTATGGCTGATGTCTGACTAGTAAATCAGTGGCCAGAAGCATCCCTAGTAAACATCACAAAATAACAGGGTGGAGGTTGGAAGGAACTAGAGGTTTGCTGAGTGGCACTGGTTCAAAACTCGCCTGTGGTGGCCAATTCATGTGGAGGTTGGAAGCCAATTCATGACCCAGCACCGACTTACATATGAGGTGTTCTCACATAAAACCTCCCCTGCCTTGGGTAAAGGTAGGCTCTGGACTGTGTGCAGTTCCAAGAGTTTAACCAACCAAAGATGATAACTGATTAAATTAAATATGTCTCCTGTACTGACACTTTGGTCTTTGAGCAAAGCCTGGGAATCCTGGGAATCCACACATGACCACACAAAGTAAGCAATTCCACATTACACTTGCTGACAATTAAATGCTTTGTATTGACATTTGTATTTTGTGTGCCATAGACTTACTGGAATATGATTTAATTTTTCACACAAACAAGAAGCCTTCACTCATTCGTTCATTAACACACAAAGGCACATATTGACTGTACACAAATGTGTGGGATGAAAAACACATACAGGATAGAAATACCTAAATGTAATAAGCATGGCTGTACATTTTTTTTTCAAATGAAAAATTAAGTAAAGGTCATTAAATCCATTTACTATTTAAAAATATTAAGAGTGTACACAAAAGTGCCCACTAATTACATATTTATGACATTTTAACGCCAAGGAAAAAGCCAGTTTTTAGTAGGTTTCAGCTACTTTGTGGACACTGGGGGCTTGGTTATTACCTACAGTCACACATGGCCATTTATTCACACCCTGCCAGGACAACAATACTCGGAAAGTTTGACTGGAATCCCAAAAATCTCCCCAGGCAACTCCCACAGTCATGGTCCAGCCAAACTCCCATTGGATGAACCCTCATCAGTTTTCTCCGCTGATGACTCAGCTGCTAAAGCTTCTGCCTCTGAGCCACACACACACACACACACACACACACACACACACCATATACACACAGGAATGTGGGCCATAAAGTAAGAGATGAGTGTACACTCCAGCAGGATGCTACACAATACCCATGCAGCCTGAAACGACATGAACGGCAACACACACACACTCGAAGGCATATGAGCGCACACACACAGTCATCCTGCTGTGTACAAAGGACTGGAGGTCAGAGTGTGAAAGCAAAGAGGTCAAAGTTCATTCCATTTTCCCTATGCTTCCCCTCTGTCCCACTCTATGTTATCCCATTTCCTGACTGTGATTTCTGTATCTTTTCAAACATCTCTCCATCTCATGCCATCATTCTTTCAGTCCATTTGGACTCTGCATTAATGTGATGACTGATCATTTTCTAAAATGGACTACTTATCACCAAAAAATGTTGCCAAGTATGAACAACCCTTCATTTTATTTACTTAGTACACTGAAATGAGTGTGATGTGATTCCCAGCTTGGATCTGAATTTGAAGATATTATGAAAGTGATCCTTAGTGATCTCCAAGTACCCTGCTACACGTCTGTCACTGTCATGCAGTCTCTGGAGAAATGAGAGCATCACTGAAAAGGGGAGCAGATTCCTCTGCCATGTGGATAAAAGCTGATTGTAGGGGGGCTCTTTTTC
This sequence comes from Etroplus canarensis, assembly GCA_015106775.1. NCBI lineage: Eukaryota > Metazoa > Chordata > Actinopteri > Cichliformes > Cichlidae > Etroplus > Etroplus canarensis. The sequence goes on along the minus strand of VUQH01041419.1, from coordinate 11,334 downwards.
CTCTTCTGTGTGTGTGAATGTGTGTGTGAGAGAGAGAGAGAGAACTGAGGAATGCAGGAGTACGAGCCAGTGACCGGACAGGGGGAGGGGCAGCTTTCAGGATGTAGGTCGAAGTTACACCAAGTGAGATACAATAACAACAATCAAGTACACTGTATGACATGTATTGCTTAAACATACTGAGTGAGAATTTTATACATTTTAATTCTATGAGGTACAATCTAATACTCACAGCCATGGTAGGAGGCAGGTGAACCCTCCGATCTGCCGTATTCTTCACTGTAGGAAGTGGAGAGGTTGGGTTGAGAGGAGCCTCGGCCAAAACCCATCTGGCTACTCCCTGTGGACACCTGAGCCATACGCTCTTTGGTCTTCAAAGCTTGAGACCTAGCAGGACAAAATGGATAATAGTACAAGATCAGTTGTCCTGACTTGGGCTAAGAATCTATAGAGTTTAGTCCAAAAGGAATGAAATGAAAATGAAATGTTATCAGAATTAACCTTAGAATTCCAAATGGTTTCAAATTCTAAAGTGCCAAAATGATTAGTGTGGATGAAGCATACTGGCAAACAAATGATACAGGAATCCAAACAGGCCAATTAAGATAATTCTGGAAATATTGAAAATTGTCAAAACCCTGTGTGTGTTTTGTGTCTAGTTCCTGAGATAGTGTGTATTATAAAAGGCAAAATGAACTTAAAATGAACAAATTGCATGTCTCAAGTTTCAGTTGCATTTTTTCAAAGTTCACTGAAATACACACATGTCAAACTGTTAAGATGGGAAAGATGTAAACTCTGTAGCCAATTTCAAGCACAGCAAATGTATATGCATGTGTCATATGTGGTTAAGATCCCTTTCAAGTGGTATAGAAATGACGTGTGGGGGAAAAAAAAAAATATTCAAGCTTTAAGGTGGAACGCTGTCAAACAACACTTAAAACAATACAGACAAAGACAGCATTTTTAACTCAGGTGCTTCCTCTCTATTAAAGTTTGGAAGTTTCCTATAACAAAACAAAAGACAAAATCTCTAATCACACAGTAACCGTTCAGAGCCACACTGCAAAATTCTGGTATGGTTCAGAGGCTATAATCGAACCTCACTAGGTTTCACTTAGAGCAGAAACAGCGGTGAATATATTCTCCTAAGATTTTTTTATTTACAAAGATCTCACCTCTCTCCTTTGAGGCGGTCCTCATCTTTTAGAAGGACCACTAGCTGCTTGCTCTTCTCCCTGACATTGATGCCCTGGTCCTTGCCATCTCTGTCGATGTACTGGAAGTCCTTCAGTGTCTGAATGGCGAAGATGTTTTCTTTGCATTGCAACGCCACTCTCTCAGAGCCTGTCTTGATCAGGTAGTCGAGCAGGGTGAGCGCCTTGTATACATGGCGCCAGTTCTTGCCGTGGTCATTGAGTCGTTTCCAGATCATGTTCATGATCTCACTGAAGGCCACCACATTGTAAGTAAGGTCGGCAATCTCTGACATAAGTGACGACGATGGGCCCCAGGGGTCATTGGACGTGGCCTCTCTGACTTTTTTCTCTGCTTCAGAGTAGTTGTTAACCATGTTCTTCATCTGCCTGCGGATGGTGCTTGGCATGGTGGCGGTGAAGATGGGACAGACAGGAAGAAATAAAATAGACACTCTCACACAGGAGAGGGACTAGAACGCCAATAGTGTTTGGGTTACACACACCCAGAAGTTGCAAATGTGTTCTTCAGGTGAACCTTGTATTGTGCGTCCGCGTTTGTGTCCTTTATCACAGCACGGCGGCGTTTGTTTTTTCCTTTTTGTGTAAAAGTATGTAAGAGTTTGTTTATGAGGCTCCTCCAGGCCAGTGCAGTGTTCCTGAGTCCTCCAACACAGTGTCTGTTAAAACCATCTCCACACACTGAGTACCAGCTGAACACATGACCACATGATCACCTAGACCAAACAGACAAATAACAGGTTAGTTTAGGGGAACAAGGAAAACAGATCCAGGTTAAGAGAAGATCTGAAAAAGAAGAAAGAAATTTTAATGTGATTATAGGCAAATGAAAGGAGTCCACACTAAAAAACTTCTAAACACTGAGTAGCTACAACATCTGAAAATGCAACAGCAGCCTAGTATTTAGCTTAGCATAGACAATTCAATAATCCACTCACCTGAAATTCATCTTGAATCAAATCTTAATGTCTTTCATAAAGTTCTCATTGCAATCTCAATTCCATAGCTAAACAATAAGACCAAGCTGATTTTTATTTATAGGAGCAGCTGTAGTGCCTTCCTTTTTGAAACTAGACAAACAACATGTTTCATACTTTCACAATTAGATAAGCAATTTCCATGCATGCCTCCTTCATATTATACAAAGCCATGGTGCTGTGAACAAGAATTGTTTTTCCACTTTTATAATCTCATTTGAGTTTACAGTAACTTTGACACAATGGCAAATTACTAGGAAGGATGGTAGAAATGATCAAATGCCAAAAACAGTCAAGCCTGTGTGGTCATGCTATTCTCAAAGCATGTCAGAAGTCAAGAAGGGTTCAGGTGGTTGCTCTTTGGGTGGGCTTGGAGGACAATGTATGTGGACAACAAATACAATTAGAATGCATGAAGACGTCTCAATTGGTAGTTACCAGGTTATTAAGGGTGTGTACCCTTAAAACATTGCCCTATATTGTGTAAATATGAGGAAACACAGTAGTCAAAATGTACAGCACTGCTCAAAATTTAAGATGTCATAAATATTTGTTTGGATAGCAGCTTAGTAAAGGTAATTTGTTCAAAGCAGGCACAAAAGCATCACCTAATTTTAGCAGAGCTGAATTTAAAGTTTTGCCAATTTAATTTCAGACCAATTCATGCATAATTCTCAAACAATTCAGAGAGTAATAGACATGTATCTATGCTCTTTCACAATATTAACACTAAGAATGAGTTTCCACCATCTGGTGGGTGGCAGGGGAGATGATCCATTTCCAATCTGATGATAACTACAGAAGTGACTGATGACGCCTCTGTCCTCATTTCTAAAAGATCAGCAACCCAGCCACTAATCACTTCCTGCCCGACACACAGACAAGTATGGATAGTAGGTGGAGACACAGCTGTGGAACTTACACACCCAATATGAAAACTCTTGACCATGAAAGTTTGCTTAAGCATGACGAAACTTAAGCTTACGAAACACATATTTAAAGCTGCCACTGCTACTTGAAAAGAATAAAAAAGAACAAAGCATATTAACACAGCTGCAGTTCAAACTTACTGAATTTAAGATAAATCACCAGTCTCAGTAATAAACTGTAGTTTGGGATTTCTGCTTGTCTGCCTACCATCTAGGAAAACTTACAGTGATTTATCCTATTCAGCAATCAGATCTTTAAATCAAGCGTGCCCGGACAAGCCCAACAACCAACTCCTTTCACACACATAAGAACGTGCTAAGTATTAGTCTCTGGTATTTATTTTTATTACCACTTTATTTCTATATACGCAGATAGTAAGATTTGTATGCATTAATTTCAGGGAGCTTCCTGTCAAGCAATGTCATGGAAAGACAGCTGAAGGGAACAAGGACTGAGAGTGTATGCTCTTGGGGGATAAGAAAACAACTTGGCACATCCCATAAATTCACTTAACACCAGTGAAATGTGATTCTTGTGGAGCGTGACCCCCCCCCCCCCCCCCCCAAATTTC
>VUQH01041416.1:0-38112 GCA_015106775.1 Etroplus canarensis | reverse complement strand
AAATATTTGGGATCAACCATCCAAAGCAATGGACAGAGCACAAGAGAGGTGAAGAAGAGAGTTCAGGCTGGGTGGAGTGGGTGGAGACGAGTGTCAGGAGTGCTTTGTGACAGAAGGATAGCAGCAAGAGTGAAAGGGAAGGTTTATAAGACGGTAGTGAGACCTGCTATGATGTATGGTTTGGAGACGGTGGCACTGACAAAAAGGCAGGAGGCAGAGTTGGAGGTGGCAGAACTGAAGATGTTAAGATTTTCCCTGGGAGTGACCAGGATGGACAGGATTAGGAATGAGTACATCAGAGGGACAGCTCTTGTTGAGAAGCTTGGAGACAAAGTCAGAGAGGCAAGGCTGAGATGGTTTGGACATGTTCAGAGGAGGGATAGTGGATATATTGTATATAGTGATATATTCTTCTCCTCCTGCCTGGCAGGAGGAGAAGAGGAAGACCACAGAGAAGATTCATGGATGTAGTGAAGGAGGATATGCAGAGGGTTGGTGTGAGGGAAGAGGATGCAAGGGATAGAGTGAGATGGAGGCAGATGATCCGCTGTGGTGACCCCTAACGGGAGCAGCCGAAAGGAGAAGAAGAAGAAGAAGAAGATATACTGCATGTTGCTCATATACTATCTCTCTGCCCAGCTATCATATTGCCGCAGAGTTCAAGGCAAATGCAATGGAAGAAAATACAAATTGTCATTCCAGAACTACTACCTCCAGAAAGAGAGTCAAGTTTCATGTATAGATATATCTGTTGATATATCTGTCTGTTTATTCCTGCTTGCTATATTATTGCTGGTTAAGCTGATAATTCACAGCAGACTAAAATGACCCTCAGGCACCAGGATAATTTGCTGGTGTTACTAATTGGCCAAGGGCAAGCAGTTTATACTGTATATTTTTGATTAGTAAAGCTAAACTTCAGGTATAATAACAAGGAATGTGATTAGTTTTACAGGTATTTGGTTATAAAGGTATTGAGTAAACAGACATTTTAACTGGATAGGTACCTAATGAATGAATAAATACTCAATCAATTTATACCTCACTGTGGTGATAGGGAAAAAGTTATTGTGTAACTCAGTCTGGACTAAAAAAGCAGGCCACAATACACTATGCTACCAGTATATTAAAAAATAAAAGCATTAATATAAATACAAATACTTATTTTACTCATTCACTATAAATATAACCCAGGTATTCTTGTAAGTTGACAAAGGCAAAACATAAATTGATAAATAATGAAAAGATCCTCACACCAAATTCAAAGAGCACTGAGAAGTCCATGGCTGTGTCCTGTTCTGCTCGTGGCACAGTTTTCCTGGGAATGGAACCGTAGGGAAGACCCATTAGTGCCTAAACACAGAAAGGGAGAGGGATGGAGGTGAGAAAGGAGAGAGTGGAGCATTTACTACATCGGGTAATAAATACTAGCATGTATTATGACAAAGACTATACCTCTGGCAGCACCACCAGGCCAAACATGAACCCAAAGAGGATCAGATTCAGACCATACATCCACCTCAGAAAAATAAAGTAGGATGCCACAGATGATCCAAAGTGACCTATAATGGGGAAAACAGAGAACTTGACATTGAATTGTGTAGACAGCTCATTAGAAAAATTAATTTCAAAGCTCAGTGATTATTTGTCATTATGGTACCAACTTTCTACTTCCTTTATCTTCCTCTCCCAAGGTATACATGCTGTTTTGAAGTTCTCAAAGTCCCGTTTAAATTTGATAAGTTTCTGGAGGAGAGTTTGGAGGAGTGGGTCAAAATGGTTAATTGTGCAATATCATCTACAGTTTTAGCAAATTTGTTCAATAGGCACGTTACCTTAGCCATCATCACTTTGAATGCATACAGTTTCCTGCCTTTTCCTTTCCCAAGAGCCCCTTCAAACTTTTCAACAAACCCCTGGGCCTCCCTGTTTCAGGCAGAATGCAAATATACAGCAGTGAAATACAATCCAGCATCCAGTTAAAAGCCATGACCTACAGAGCCAATGAATGATTTATTTAGTGTGAACAGGATGTACAAACAACAGGTTTGGGATGATTTACTGATTGATGATACAGTGTATATGTTAAGAGCACTGGCAGGAAGACTTGGCAAGCAGGAGTCAGTCAGCCACAGCAGCATGCATTAAACAGTGTTAAGCTCATGAAAAAGTTAAGGCAACTCCCCTATCATATTTCCTTTCCAGAAACTTGCCTACACTGATCTGTACATAGAGAAACATACACACACACACACCAACTTACACAAGCCTTGGCCCAGACTAGAAAACCAGAACAGGTTGCTGTCCACTCACTACAGTCAGTCTTGTGAGTGCCTCTGTGTTGTCCTGAAATTTTATCTATCATCATGTATATAAATATGCCTGTCACAGAATGAAGAAAATAACTGAATACTTGACTGTGGTTTTCTGCTTTCACTTATCTTATCTTTGCCCCATAACATCTGTTTAAAAAGAAAAATTTGCTTTGCATTTAATCAAAATAGTTTTTGATTATCTTTTGAGCTTGGCACTGATAAGCAGAAGTATCAAACAGCTAAAGTAGCAGCACTCAAGTTTTATTATTAAATGACCAAGTTATCATGCACATGGCAAAAAGGGGAAATGTGCATCAGCCAAAATAGAGTAACAACCCTAAAAGCCAGGGTTTTTAGCTCTAAGTTTTACTTGAGCAGTAGGAGTCTCCTCTTCATGCGCCATGGTTTGTTCCTTAATGTGGCAATCAGTTTCTTTTTCTCCTCCACCTGTTCCTTCAGGGCTGCAATCTCTCCCTCTGACAATGATTCTTCTTCAGACTCAGAGGAAGAAGAAGAAGAAGAAGAAGAGCTGCCAAAGAAAAGCAGCAGTCACTTGCAATGCTTTTGAGAAGACTTGGTATGAGCTGAATAAAACATAAAGCAGCAGCAGCAGCACATCATAATACACTGCATGCACAATTACTGGGTAAGTATTTTTACCATATTGTCATTTTTATTTATACTTTCCAACTCCAAGCTGTATAAACTTGAATGCCTATTGGATTTAAGCATATAAGGTATTGTGCATTTGTGTAATGTTGGGGGTGGGGGGGGCCTTAGGACTTCCTTCAACTTCCTATTATCAGGTGTGCACAATTATAAGGCAGCTCAAAGTGATCTAACAGACTCTGTAAAGTCAAAAACTCTGTAAAGTCAAAAAAAGTAAAAAAAAAAAAAAAAAAAAATCTTTCAGAGGGATGCAGCACTACTGAAATTGCCAAGATATTAGGATGTGACCACAGAACCATCAAACGTTTTTTTGGAAATACCCAAAAGGGTTGCAAAAAATGTATTGTGAGAAAAAGACGCAAATTCACTGCCTAAGAATCAAACATGAAGCTACCAGGAACCCATTATCCTCCAGTGCTGTCATATTCCAGAACTGCAATCTGAGTGTCCAGAAGTACAAGATGCTCAGTCCTCAGAGACATGGTCATGGTAAGAAAGGCTGAAACCTGACCACCACTGAATTAGACACATCAGTTGAAACATGAAGACTGGGCCAAGAAATATCTGAAGACAGATTTTTCAAAGGTTTTAAAAACTGATGAGATGAGAGTGACCAGATGGATTGGCCTGTGGCTGGATCAGCAATGGGCATAGTGCTCAACTCTGACTTAGACGACAGCAAGGTGGAGGTGGGGTACTGGTATGGGCTGGAATTATTAAAAATGAGCTTGTTGGGCCTTTTCAGGTTGAAGATGGACTCAAACTCAATTCCCAAACCTACTTCCAGTTTCTAGAAGACACTCTCTCCACACAGTGATACAGGAAAAAGCCTGCATCTTTCAAGAAGACCATGATTTTTATGCAGGACAATGCTCTATCTCATGCATCAAAGTACTCCACTGCATTGGCTAGCCAATAAAGGCCTTAAAGATGAAAGAATAATGACATGGCCCACTTCCTCACTTGACCTAAATCCTACTGAGAACTTGTGGGCCATTTTTAAACGGGAGATGTACAGTAAAGGAAAACAGTACACCTCTCTGAAAAGTGTCTCGGAGGCTGTGGTTGCTGCTGCACAAAAAGTTGATGGTCAAGAGATCAAGAAACTGACAGACTCCATGGATGGAAGACTTTTGATTGTTATTGAATAGAAGGGTGACTATACTGGTCATTGATTTATTTTGTGAAATGTCAGAAATGTTTATTTGTAAAGTTTGAGTTGTTTATTTCCCTTATCATTCTCACTTTAACAGATGAAAATAAACAATGATAAGGGAATATTTTTGTTTTTCTTTGAGTTGCATAATAATTCTGCATACTAATAGTTGCCTAATAATTGAGCACACAGATATTCTCATACAAAAGCCAAAACCTCATTTTCACTTCCTTAAATATTCAGTTTTGAGGTTCATTAACATTTTGGATTGACCAAGAGCACTGTTGTTGTTAAATAATAAAAAAAAATAATCCTCAAAAATGCAATTTATGCCTAATAATTGTGCACACAGTGTAGTGACCACCTGAACTTCAACTATTTTACAAGATAGAGGGAGAGCAGCAGCTAACTATATTTTTAACTCTTTAATCCTGGACAAATGTTATGTTGCTTCTATATTTTTAAAACAATTTGACCTATCAGGGTGCTGCTTCCTATGCTTTAGTTTTTAACTACCTAAAAAAGAAGGATGTTTCCATTAGCCGCAGATATCAAATGCCACTAGCACATGGCTGTAGACTCAGAATCAAAATACTTTTACTATTCCAAGGGGGAAATTGCATTTTGTAACAGGCTGTATATGAAGGATGGATGTAACTTTCAGGTCTGAAAAGAGAACTCAGTAATAACCCTACACTCTTTTTAATGACCAGTAAGTAAGTTTGCTTCGGAAAATTGGTTTTCTTTCAAAAATGTACTTTTGACTGCTCCCTTATATTTTCCCCAAGGGGTTGCCACAGCAGATTATTTCACATAGGTAATTTGGCAGAGGTTTTACGCCAGATGTCCTTCCTGACACAACCATCCATGGTGATAGAGGCTTGTGTCCCCACCTGGAATTAAACCAGGGACCTTTGGCTTGTAAGGCGAATGTGTAAACCACTAAAATGCTCAAGTAAATTCTACAAGCTTTTTTCTGCCTTAGACAAAAAAGATGTCTACCCTTTTTCCGGGGGTGGTCCAGATCACAGAGGAAGCAGTTTGAGCGGAGAAGCCCAAACTTTCCTCTCCCCAGCCACCCCCTCCAGCTCTTCAGGGGGGACACCAAGGTGTTCCCAGGCTAGCTGGGAGACATAGTCTCTCCAGCGTGTCCTGGGTCTGCCCCAGGGTCTCCTCCTAGGGGGATGTGCACGAAGCACCTCAAGTGGGAGGTGTCCAGGAGGCATCCTAATCAGATGTCCAAACCACTTTAACTAACTCTCTTCAATGTGGAGGAGCGGCGACTCAACTCTGAGCCTCTTCCTGATGACTGAAATACCTAAGGGTGAGTCCAGCAACCATGCAGACAAAGCTCATTTCAGCCACTTGTATTCACAATCTCATTCTTTCGGTCATTACCCAAAGTTCATGACCATAGGTGAGGGTAGGAATGTAGATCGATCGGTAAATCAATAGCTTTGCCTTAGAGCTCAGCTCCCTCTTCACCAAAATAGACTGGAGCAGTGTCTGCAATACTGCAGACGCTGCTCCAATCTGGCTGTCAATCTCCTGCTCCATTCTCCCCTCACTCACGAATAAGGCCTCGAGATACTTAAACTCCTCCACTTGGGGCAGGACCTCATCCCCAACCCGGAGAAGGCAATCCACCCTTTTCCAGCTGAGTACCATGGACTCAGATTTGGAGGCACTGATTCCCATCCCATCCTGGGGGAACGCTATATAATTTTACTGTGTATTTATACGTAGTTGAAATGACAATAAAGTAATCTAATCTAATCTAATCTAATCTGCTACACACTCAGTAACAAACCATCCCAGCAAAGCTTGTAGGTCACTGCTCGATGAAGCCATCAGAACCACATCATCTGCAAACAGCAAAGACAAGATCCTGTGGCCACCTAGCACAGCACCCTCCATTCCCTGGCTGTGCCTAGAAATCCTGTCCATAAAAATTATGAACAGGATTTATGACAAAGGGCAGGCCTGGTGGAGTCCAACTCTCACTGGGAAAGAGTTGCAATGGTCAAATAGAGACCGGGTTGCTTGTAGCAATGAGTCTAATACTCTGTACTCCTGACTCACCCCTCACAAGAAACTACGAGGGACATGGTTGAATGCCTTCTCCGTGTCCACAAAGCACATGTAGAGTGGTTGGACAAACTCTCACACACCCTCAAGGATCCTTGAGAGGGTAAAGAGCTGGTCCAATGTGCCAGGACAAACCAGGACAAAACCCACATTGTTCTTCCTGAATCCGAAGTTCAACCAATGTCCAGTAGCTTGGCATAGACCTTTCCGGGGAGGCTGAGGTATGTGATCCCTCTATAGTTGAAACACACCCTCTGGTCCCCCTTCTTCTCCCCAGATTGCCATGCCAAAGGTACTGTCCCTGACTTCTATGCAATATTGCAGAGATGTGTTAACCAGGACAGCCCTACAACATCCAGAGCCTTGAGGTACTTGGTGCAAATCTCATCCACACCCTGGACCCTGCCACTGAAGAGTTATTTAACAATTTCTGCAACCTCAGCCCCAGTGATGGGCGAGTCACCTCAGGCTCTGCATCTGCTATGGAAGACGTGTCAGTGGGATTGAGGAGATCCCTGAAGTATTCCTTCCACTGCCTGAAAACACCCTCAGTCAAGGTCAGCAACTCACCACCCACACCATACACAGTGTGAACAGGGAGCCACTTTCACTTCCTGAGCTGTTGAACTGTTTGCCAGAATCTCTTCAAGGCCAACCAAAACTCTTGCTCCATAGTCTCACCAAACTCCTCCTACACCTGAGTTTTTGCCTTGGCAACCACCTGAACTGCACTCCACTTGGCCTGTCAGTACAACTTAGCTGCTTCAAGAGCTCGGTAGGACTCTTTCTTCAGCTTGATGGCCCCCCCTCACCTCTGGTGTCCACCATTTGGTTTGGAGGTTGCCATCATGAGAGGCACCAACAACTTTATGGCCACACCTCTGTGCAGCTGCTTCAGCAATGGAGGAGGAGAACATGGCCTATTCAGACTCCATGTCTCAAGTCTCCCTGTTTGAAGTTCTTCTGGAGGTGGAAGTTAAAGACGTCTTTGACAGGGTCCTCTCCCAGATGTTCCCAGTACACTTTCACTATATGTTTGGGCCTGCCCGGTCGGAATGGCGTCCTCCCCTGCCATCGGATCCGACTCACCACCAGGTTGTGGTCAATTGACAGCTCTACATCTCCCTTGACCCGAGTGTCCAAGACCTATGGTCACAGGTCTGATGACATAAAATCGATCATCTTCCTGTGACCTAGGGCATCTTGCTGCCAAGTGCACTTATGGACACCCTTATGCTTGAACATGGTGTTCGTTATGGACAAACTGTGGTTAGTACAGAAGTCCAATAACTGAACACCACTCGGCTTCAGGCTGTTCCTCCCAATCCAGGTTTCACTGTCATCACCCACATGCATGTTAAAGTCCCCCAGTAGTACAGTAGAGTCTCGATAAGGTGGTGAACCATGGAGAGGTCTGTTTGACCCAAAGATCTTAAACTTGGACTCATCTGTCAACAACACCTTTTTCCAGTCTTCTGTTTCTCAGTGTCTGTGCTCTTTTGCCCATCTCAGTCTTTTTCTTCTAATTGGCCAGTCTGAGATATGACTTTGTCTTGGCAATTCTGCCATGAGTCCAGAATCCTGAAGTCACCTCTTTACTGTGATGTTCGCAGACGACATTGTGATTTGTATTGAGACAAGGGGGCAAGTAGAGGAGAGCCTAGAGAGGTGAAGGTATGCACTGGAGAGCAGAGGAATGAAAGTCAGCAGAAGACACGTGTGTGAATGAGAGTGAGGCAGGTGGAATGGTTTAGACGAAAGGAGCAGAGGTAGTGAAGGTGGTTGAGTTTAAATACTCGGGTCAGTCATCCAAAGCAACAATCAGAGTACAAGAAAGGTGAAGAAAAGGGTAAAGACAAGGTGGAGTGAGCGGGGACAAGTGTCAGGGGTGCTTTGTGACAGAAGGACAGCAGCAAGAGCAAAAAGTGAGGTGGAGCTGGAGGTGGCAGATTTGAAGATGTAGAGATTTTCACTGGGATTGACCAGGGCAGACAGGATTAGAAAAGAGCACATCAGAGGGACAGCTCAAGCAGAGTTGGTTTGGAGATAAGGTCAAAGCGACAAGGTTGAGATAGCTGGACATGTTATGAAGGAGGACGTGCAGGGGGTTGGGGTGAAAGAAGTGGATGCAAGGAATAGTGTGAGATGGAGGCAGATGGGCTACATAATATTTATAAGGTCAAAAAGGCAATTTTTTCAATATATTGAGGCGATGGTCTCAATCAGCAGCTTTGAGCCTAGTTTACTATAGCATGAAGTTCATTTTGAAATTATAATCCTTAAAGTAAGTTTCATAAAGGGAGTCCACAACCAGTGAGGGCTCATTTACAGTACTGCACTGGCAGCATGTAGGGAGCAGCCAACAGGTCATCTACATTTGTAGCTGGTTACTGTCACTAGGGGACAGTGTCACAAATAACATTTCTGTGGGCTACTCCTGTTTGCTGTTAGTGGTCCTTCAGCCAGCCACAGCAAAGTTCAAAGTTATAACGTACAAAGCGCTGAAGTGAAACTGAGTTTTTAAATGTAGCTGCTGTCTGCGCTTTTTCCACTGTTCTTTTTTAAAATTTTATCTTGATCTCTGATGTTTTTTCAGGTTTCTCTATTGCTGCCTTCCTGTCCCAGACTGCTTTTCAGCCAATCAGCATTCAGCCTAAACATTTCATCATCCACATTGAGCTATGCATAGTCGGCTTTTTTGGAGGACTGCACATCTGCACATATGCATTGGATGCATTCCCCTCTGTGTTGGCTCTGTGTAGGCAAATACCAGTACAGATGGACTCGTGAACAGGAGTATAAATCCTGCATGAGTGACGTGACAGTGACTACGTTTATCTACGCTCATACAGTCTATATATAGCCCGAAAGGTACAGGTCGTGCCAGGAAAGAACTAGATTGTGCAATATTGTTTTATTCCACCATGGCTAAAAGCAAAATCTTTTTGATATTTTTCTGTCACATATATATTTTTCCACCAAAAATAGTTCTAGAAGCTTGAATGCTTCATATCTTATGGATAAGTAAATACGCAACCTAATAGATTCCACTTTTAAAAGTTAAAGGAGGCCTTTAAAATAAATCAGTCCTTTCTAGTTCTACAAACATTGTTTCAGAGTTGTGTGGATCTAAATTCTGTTCCTGAGTCTTAGTTAGCAGTGGTTGGAGCACCAGTGAATAATGGATGATGAACTGATGTTACAGCATCCAAAAACCTGCATTACTCAATTTTTGTGTATTTTGTGTCTTTTGTAAAATATCTTATAGGTTAACGTAGCCTTACCTGACACTCCAGGGATAATCATTCTCATGCTTCCTGAACTAAAACACTTGATCTTTTAAACTATAAAGTTTAACTCTCCCAGCTTGGCTGTTGATGTGGATGAAAGGCAGGGAGCTTACACTAACCTTTACCTGACTGCTATGTATACTCTGCCATTTCTTTAGTCTCTCCAAACTTGTAGTTTTGAAAAGACTGAAGACGCAATAGCTTCAAATCAGCAGACCCCCACATGAAGCTACAAGGAGAGAGCCTGCATGGGTTTGTGGAGTATGCATGGAGAAAAAATATGGCTCTCAGAAAATACTGCACCTGCTCTGCTTCCCATTCTTCTTTTTCTTATTCTTCTCACTGCCTTTTTTCACCTCATCTTTTCCTTTGGCATTCCCCTTCTTCTCCTTATTCTCTTCATCTTTCTCCTTTTTGGACACCACGCCCCCTCTTTTTTTCTTTTTACTCGTGTCTTCTTCGCTCTCTTCATCGCTCTCATCAGCAGCAGCTTTCCTCCTGGAAGCTTTGGATCCTTTGCTTCTCACATTTCGTTTGTCTTCCTCATTTTCTTGGTCACAGTCTCGGGGTTTGGTCCTCTTCTTTTGTCCTCTTTTCCTTGATGCCTCGTCCTCATCCTCCTCATCTTCCGCATCATCACTGACCTGTTTGGCTTTACGTTGCAGTTTGGCTCGTCTGTTTTTATTCCTTCTCCTGCCCTCATCTGAGATATACATATATATGTATTTATATATTTACACAATGAAAGTGTAATTTCTGAACAAGTACAACAACCAAGAATAAAATGAAAATGAAAGGTAAAAGGTGAAAAGTAATAAAAATTATTAAAGAAAAGACATAGATGAACAAGCAGTAATTTATATCATGTTGTAAACTTCACATTTTGGCAGATTTAAATGTATAGACATAAACACCTCAATTGACCTATTTTAAGTAAAAAGCAAACAAAAATTATTCTATATGACTTACCTTCACTTTCACTGTCAAAAACAGCATCAACTTCCATCCCAACTGTGAATAAAATAATACACACATTTAAATTTCTTCAATACAGACATTAACTGAATGAATGAATCTGGTTTCTGCATAATTGCATTAAAAAAATCTCACCATCTTCCGCCTTAATAATAGCCTCGTTTTTCCTCTTTGGAGGCATTTTTCTGAACTTTTATTTCTTTATATACTGTTTTTCTCCAGTTAATCCTTCTCTGTTCATTTCAGAGTCTGCCAGAATCTCATCCATGAGTTTCTCAGTACACTGACACAGTACACTGCGAAGGTACAATGTCCGAAAGCCAGTATACATAACCACATAACCACAAATATACACACTCTCTCTCACACACACACACACACACACACACACACACACACACACACACACACTCTCTCTCTCACTCTCCTCACACACACACACACACACACACACACACACACACACACACACACACACACACACACACACACACACAGGTGTGCCTCTGTTTGGGCTACTCAGCCAGACTCCTTGACAACAGTCAAAGACGCACAGCCCCTTAGATGATAATCAGGAGCCCCAGAGAAAACAGAATCTATCAGACAATGGACTTGTCAGTCAAAATGTTAACTGATATTATTCTGGAGAAACATGAGAACATGACATTCAGATGCTTTAAAACTTAAGTTTATTTGAATTGTATAATCGCTAACAGCGTGTGTCTTTGCCAAACACAGCATCAAACTATACAAGGAAATAGCTATGACACAAAAAACTGATGGTCGCTGTCGCTCACTGGCCCAGTAAAGAGACACCTGAGTAAATGCTGAAATAAAGGTCGGGTCACATTAAAGTTGGATGAAAGCTTAAGTGATCCTGAGTGAAAAGTGAAACAAGTCAGTGTATTTAAATACAGTACTATACACAGTGTCCTGTGTGGTGCAGGCGGAGCAAACTGGTTGAGTATTGCTTGAAGTGTATTACTTAAAGGATGAGTTAGTCAGTTTTATGGACCATTCAGTCAGTGGTAAGTTCTAATTTTTAAGTTAATGTTAAATAATTAAAATAATGCGAAGGGCTATTCACAATATAGATAAAAGTATTGGGCCACCTACACATTACACCTACAGCATCTTTCATAACATCCCATTCTAAATCCATAAGCAATAGGTTCCCATTTTGCAGCTACAACAGCTTCCACTCTTCTAGGAAGGCTTTCTAAAAGATTTTGGAGTGTGTCTATTGGAATTTTTTCCCATTCAACCAGAAGAGCATTTGTGAGGTCATACACTCCTGTTAGATGACTCACAATCTCCATTCTAGTTCATCCAAAAGGTGTTAGATCGGGCTGAGGTCAGGGCTCTGTGAAGGCCTGTCAAGTTTTCCACACCAACCTCAAGCAACCGTATCTTTATGGACCATACTTCGTGCACGGGGGCACAATTCGGTAGGAAACAGAAAAGGGCCTTCCCCAAACTAGAATCATGCAGTTGCTTAGCTTCCCTTCAGTGGAACTAAGAGGCCCAGGCCAACCCCAGAAAAACAACCTCACAGCATTATCCCTCCTCCACTCATCCTTAAAGTTGGCACAATACACTCAGGCAGTAAATGTTTTTTTAGCATTTGTAAAACCTAGACTCATCCATGACACTCCCAGAGAAACAAGCGTGATTCATTTCTCCACAGAGCATCATTGTATTTGGTGATGTGAGGTTTGCCTGTGGCTGATCAGCCATGGAAAAGGATTCCAAGCTGATGTTAACGCCTGAGATGGTTTGGAACTCTGCAATTACTGAGTCAGCAGAGCAGCTTTTACGCACTATGTAACCTCAACACTTGGCGACCCTGCTCTGTAACTTTACATGATCTGCCACCTCATGGTTAAGTTGCAGATGTTCCTAAATGTTTCCACTTTGCAATAATAGTTCTTTCAGTTCATCATGGAATATCTAGGAGGGAAGGAATTTCACCAACCAGCTCGTTGCAATGGTAGTTTTAAAGTGACAATACAACGTTCAAAATTAGTGTGCACTTTACAACCCATTCTTTCACAAATGCTTGTAAAGGCAGACTGCATGGCTAGATACTTGATTGTACACACCTGTGGGGATGGGACAGAATGAAACACCTGAATTCAGTGATTAGGGGTATGGCTCAATATTTTTGTCCATATAATGTATTGAAAAAGTAAGTGATCGCTACTGTCATTCTTCTTCTTGTTCACACAAGCTGAAATGTGAGGTGAAAAAATTTTCAGCGTGCAAAGAGAAAAAATCAGGCAGCAGTTTTTGATTCAGTTTTATTCAGTGTTTTGAAAAATCTTCTTTTTTTTTAATGAAACTGCCTTTGTGCCACTGTTTTCCTCCATGGCCCAGCAAGGAAACAATGCCTGAAGCATACACAGCTGAACATTGGTAAACATGGGAATCCAGTGTGCCCGATATTTCATGATGTCTGCACCTGGTACCTTTTAAAAGTATCTGTTATTTCACAGATGTAAAGAACAAGGAGAAGAAAGTGAGGAGAGAGATGAACAGCCTCGACGTAATTGTTCATATTATGTTCCACCACCACGATGTAGTAACTGCGTGGTCAAGTGTCAAATCTGACCTTCTGAAAAATGCAAGAGGAAATCGGAGATGCTATGTAGCTAAGAGAGAGCAACCTAGTTTCAGCACTTTTTTTTTAACAAGGGTTTAAAGGATTGTACTTGGAAGACAAGCTAGGAGCTTTTTGTGTCCTCTCCATCACAGCACCTTCGTTTAGGGTGATCAGATGTCCCTCTTTCTAGTTGCAATTTTTTGTCATAGTCCATAAAAATCTGTGTAGCTTGTGACTTTGTGATAAATAACCTTATAAAACTAGATCCAGTCAAAATGTGGGACAGGGGAACAAAAGATAAAAATGCTCTGCTGTCTTACAAAAAGAGGGAGATCTGGTCACTCCTTCTTCATGAATGTCTGCTCCTTGTCCTGCTACAATTTAATGCTCCTTTCCATCATTATTCATCATTTCTAATTTTCCAAAGAGTTAAATTCAAATACATGACTCAGGGAAGACAAACAAACAACTAACCTTTTATTCAGTTGGATGACAAAGAGGAAAATACAGAAATCCAAAAGTAAAGGGGACAGAGAAAACAGAGAGCGCAACAAGAAAGGTACACAGACACTTAAAAAGAAATAACAGGACTGGATTATATATATATATATGGACTGATTAGACAACAGGAGTCAGGAGACGAACAAGGTGCAATGCAACACAATTAAAACAAGTAAGGACAATCAGGGAGGATAGAGATGGGAGCTAATTTAAAACAGGAAACAGAAGGAAACTAACCTTCAGCATAAAACAAGTAATCCAAAGGCAAAATACTACACACAGACATAAAATCTACACTTCATAGGAATAACAGGTAAGGAACCAAGTGTTAACAGTAACGTGAGGCAGATGGGGATGATTGGATTTTCGTTCATATAACACCTTTCTAGTTTTACTGACCACTCAAACTGCTGAAGGCTACTTCATTTTATGCACTTTATCTGCCTCTTATCCACAGCTAATTTAGAAACACCAATTAACCTAAAATGCATGTTTGTGGACTGAGAGAGGAGGCCAGAGTACCTGGAGAAAACCCACAGGCACAGGGAGAACATGCAAATTCCATACAGAGGCCTTAGATTGAATTTGAACCAGTAAACTTCCTACTGGCAATTGACAGTGCTAAACACTGCACCACCATGCCAGAAGTGGCAGGGAAATACTGAGGGAACTAGAAAGAATAAAAATACAGACATAAACCAAAACACAACTGAAAAACTGAAACGCATCACTATAAAAATCGTGAAGTAGAAACAGGGTCCAAAGATTCAGTGTTACAGGAACTCCAAGTATACTGAAATAATAAAGAAATCAAAACAGGAATCAAAAACTCAAAACGACAATAATCAAAAATCCAGAGCACTAGAACAACAGTGAAACTAAACAGAAAACGCTAAATAATTTACATAGATCCAAAAACTCTAAAGCAACTCAAAAACCCCAAGATCAAGACCAGACCAGGGACCATGACACCTGCCCACTAGACATACAGTAAGCTTTAAGCTTTAAGAAGGCCTAGATAAATTAAATCTTGAGATGCATTAACTAAAACTGGTCCATAGATTCACAGTAAGGCTCAGTATCAACCTTTGCTCTCAAATGTAAAACTGGACATCGTCCAAGCTGTCAAATCAGTGCTTCTTGTGCTACAGTGTCTCCCTCCTCCCTTCATTGCCATTAGTGAATAAGAGATGACTATTGCAGGATGGCCAACATTGAGATATCCGGTAATGTGCAACCCGTCATGGCTCAGTTTTCTGCCATTGTATCAGAAGAGAGGGAAACTGGATTGGAGCCAACACACAACTCCAAGAGGAGGGTTAAACAGGGGGCATCAAGGGTCTGGAATTACCTGGATAAATAGATAAATAGATAGGCAGATTATGATTGAGTCTCAGTATACAGACAGAATGTAGACTTTATTGCTTATAAAAGTCTCTTCCGTCTGCTTTAAATATTGTGACTGACACTCCTTGGCTCTTAATGAAAAAAGTACAGAGACTTACTCGGTTCTCAGGATCTCGTATAACTGCAGAATTAATACTTAATGCTTACTCATCATGAATTGATCATGAGCATCAGTGGAAGTGGATTTGACTGACACTGTAATTCACTGTCTGTGGCATTATGAGCATGCTGATCTGTTGTCGTAAATAATGTAGGAACAACATTTATTCTTTAATGGTCACCCTTATATTGTAGATGCTATACTTGAATCAAATCTACACAAAACTTATAATGACTCAGTGTAATTATAGAACACTTTTACTTTTGACTGACAGGTGAGCTAAATGACAGGCTGATTAACAAGACCGTTCAATGCCCAACAAGTGGCGAGCATAATTAGCTGTTGAGACACTTGATAAGGCCGTTCAGTTATCAGATGATACGAGTTAGATATCTCTGCTACACGATGAGGGTCAAATCTAAATTTTTGGCACAGCTTTATTTATTTCATTGTGGAACAAAGAAACAATTTTATGTGAATTTTCCAGGGTCACTCAGTGTATCATATTCACCAAATATAGCTTTAAAAAAATCAGATTTAAGTTATTTCTTTAGTTCCAGCTGACTGAATGATCCATTTAGGCTGTGGTAGCTAGGTTAAATGGCCTCCATGTCTAATGAATTGTTTAATACTTTGGCCCAGTTACAGATCCAAGGGTAGCCTGCACAGTCTGAGAGGATGAAGGAAAAATATGTGTCATTGTAGTTTAAAATATTCTTATTTCAAAAAATAAAAACTTAACTAATTTACTCAGAAATTTAAAACTTATCAAGGCTATCAGTTCTGTCTGTCTGTCTGTACATTGGCAGGATTTTGCAAAAATGACCAGGCTTGTTGTCATGAAGGTATCTAGAGAGATGGAGAATGGGTAAAGAAAGAATCCATAAAAAAAATTGGTGCTGTACATTCAGTAGTGGGTTCCAATTTGGAGGAGAATTTTTGTATACAACACTAACCAATATGTCCAGATGAGGTACTGTTGGGTTCCCATCTTCTGATGCAAGCAGACATCAGAAGATGGTATACTGTGATCATAAAGTATGGCATAGTCAGCAACAATACCCATTTAGGCTGTGGTGTTTAAACAATGCTTATTTGGTACTAAAGGGACCAAACTGCGCCAAGAAAATATTCCCCACACCATTACACCACCACCTCACTTTATGCCAAATTCTGACCCTACCACCCAAATGTCACAACAGAAATTGCGACTCGTCAGATTAGGCGACATTTTTCCAATCTTCTATAGCCCAATTTTGATGAGCCCATGCAAACTGTAGCCTCAGTTTCCTGTTCTTAGCTGACAGGAGTGGCGTCCAGTGTGGTCTTCTGCTGATAGAATATCTGCTTCAAAATTAAAAGTGATGTGCATGTAGAGATGCTCTTCTTCATACATTGGTTGTAATGAGTGGTAACTTGAGTTTCCGTTGCCTGCCTATCAACTCAAAGCTATCTGGCCATTCTCCTCTGACCTCTGGCATCAACAAAGCATTTTTCCCCAGAGAACTGCTGTTCACTGGATATTTTCTATTTTGCAGACCAGTTTCTGTAAACACCAGAGATGCCTGTGCAGGAAAATCCCAATAGATCAGCAGTTTGTGATATATTAAGAGCAGCCTGTCTGGAACCAACATCCATACTATGTTCAGAGCTATTTAAATCACCTTTTTTCCCCATTCTGATGCTCAGTTTGAACTTCAGTAGAAGGTATTGACCTTGTCTATATGCCTAAATGCACTATTGGCTCTGGCAGAAGCATGCACATACCAAGTGCCCTTCTATTTGACACTGAATGAAAACTGTAATGCAACATTTAAAGAAAATACTGCTCTGCTCATATTAAAATTCATTTAGTAAACAAAGGAGCGACTAATGTGTACAGCTATTTTTTTCATCCTGAGTACAACAGTGTAAAGGAGAAAACTTTATTCATGGGAAGTGAATAATGTGTGCTAACTGCCATCAAACCAGCACTGTCATTACTCTCAGTTCACAGTGCACCTCTAAACAAGAATTCCTCAGTAAAGTGCTTTGTTTTACCATTATTCTTTTCTTTGTGTTAGTGTCTTTCCAGGCTCGGCACCCTGTACATCCTGGGCTCACTTTGTTGAGCAAAACCAGGCAGGTATCCAGAAGGCCCATAGTTGCCATGGTTATAGTTCCTGGAGACGAGGGCTCTGGTGGCTGGCATTTGGGGTCTACGGTCTCTGACAGGAGGAGAAAGACTGCGTCCATTCTTTCCCTGATACAGTCTGTGACTGTTGCCATGGATTTCTGTACAATCTGCAGGGAACATAGGAGGAATCTATGATTTCAGATAAGGGGATAAAATTATGACACTATTAGCTGCCATGTAACACAGAGTAAACTCCACTGGGCAAAAATAGAATTTTACAGTTTACACTGCAAATTCTGAGGCCCAAAAATAAACATAGAATGTTGTCCCCAGAACCCCAATTCACTGCATGGCCATGAGGGACCGGCTTCAAAAGCAAGTAAGTCAGTCTCCCTTGAGGTGGTTCAGCCTAACTCAAAATGTAAAATGCATTACACTGACAGGTGTTTGGGTATCTTATCTGCATGCTCCAAAACTGAGTTGTGTCACCAGGTTTGAGGTTACCAGAATTCTTGGATTCCCTCAAGTCTAATATGAGCCACAAGACACGCTCCCATGAAGGATCCTCTGCTTTAAACATGTTTTAGCCTAGTACAAAATTTAGATTTTTATTTTTCTTGCTAATTTCCCCTCACTACAACTATACATGGGGCTTATATTTTATAACCGTTAACGATCTAGGTCCACCCTCTTGCCTACAGCAGTTTGGACATAAAACAGTAAACATGGGTGTTTCTAACAATATTTGCATTTAAATAGTAAATGCAACAGAACTTTTAATCTACCAGACATACCTGTCAACAAAAATTTTTCTGTTTCTCCCATATTTTAAAACCATCTCATTGCACCCTCCTGTTTTAATGTTTCTCCTGGGAAACTCACATTGATTGGATGACCTTCAAACTGAATATATGAGTATTTAAAATGAAATATTATGCATAAGTCCTACCTAATGTCACCTTAGTTGTAAAATCATCCATAAAACACGTCTAACACAATCCACACATGATAAATACAATTTCAACTTGTCTGTCACCACAGTCTGTCATGCCATAACCCCACCAAAAACACACAAAATTCCTTCATTTATAACCTAAATGTTGGTAGGTTTGCCTTTGTTGGCCTACAATTTCATGTCAAAATAGCAGTGATGATGTTGGTCCATATGGTCATGGTTGGTCTAAAAAACGACAAACATGGCAACGGCCCCAAGCTCAAGGCTTCAAATTTGTGACTACATCCATCTTTTACATACAGTTCATAGTGTCTAGCTGGATAGGAATTATTCATGTTCTGGAGACTGTTTAAATAGTTATATTAGTGGGGCTTGTGTTCTTAAGAGGACAAAAAGCAAGTCATATAATTAAAGTTTTAGGGTAAGCTTAAGGTTTAAATAGTAAGTGGACAGCAAGTCGCTGTGGTTGAAATTTTTCATTAGATATGCTGCAGCTATGGCTTTCATTACAAAATTATAGCACACAGTACCAGTAATTACTGCTTTCTAATGCCTCTTGACAAAGGCATAAAATGAAAAATATTGAGATAAATTATTAAGAGTATACAAGACAAAAAACAATTCACTTATACACAAAAAGCTAATGAAAGATTTATGGACAAACTAAATGAAATATACTTACATTGAATTTTGATAAATAAAATGGATTGGGTGCTAAACTTGACTATAAAGCTTTATATTACTTTTTAAACTTAGTTTTAATTAGATTAGATTAGATTAGATTACTTTATTGTCATTTCAACTACATATAAAATACACAGTGAAATGATATAGCGTCCCCCCAGGACCCGGTGCCCCATACAATGATTAAAGTATTACTAATTTTAACCGATAATCAATTTTCAGCTGAAAATATACTTCTTCTTCCTCTTCTTCTTCTGACTGCTCACTTTAGGGGTCGCCACAGCGGATCATCTGCCTCCATCTCACCCTATCCCTTGCATCCTCTTCCCTCACACCAACCCTCTGCATGTCCTCCTTCACTACATCCATGAACATCCTCTGTGGTCTTCCTCTTCTCCTCCTGCCTGGAAGCTCCATCTTCATTATCCTTTGGCCAATATATCCACTATCCCTCCTCTGAACATGTCCAAACCATCTCAGCCTTGCCTTTCTGACGTTGTCTCCAAACTTCTCAACATGAGCTGCCCCTCTGATGTACTCATTTCTAATCCTGTCCATCCTGGTCACTCCCAGGGAAAATCTCAACATCTTCAATTCTGCCACCTCCAGCTCTGCCTCCTGCCTTTTTGTCAGTGCCACGATCTCCAAACCACACATCATAGCAGGTCTCACTACCTTCTTGTAAACCTTCCCTTTCCCTCTTGCTGCTAACCTTCTGTCACAAAGCACCCCGATACTCACTTCCACCCACTCCACCCTGCATGCACTCTCTTCGTCCCTTCACTTATGTCCATTTCTCTGGATAGTTGATCCTAGGTATTTGCTCATCTACGTCACTACCTCAATCCTCTCCAACATTCCACCTGCCTCACTCTCATTCACACACGTCTTCTGTCTTGTTTCTACTGATTGTCATTCCTCTTCTTTCTAGTGCATTCCTTCACTTCTTCCACCTACTTCCCACTCTCACTTTAGATCATAATAGTATCTATAAACATTATAGTGCACAGAAACTCCTACCTAACCTCATTAGTCAACCTGTTCAGCATCATTGCAAACAAGTAGGGTCTAATTCATAATATTCCCACTTTCATAACTCAAATTATTCTGTATTATTAATAACTTCCAAATAAAAGGAAAAGTTAGACAAATCTTAGAATTTTAAATTAACTTAATTCACAGATTTATTTAATCAGAATCAGAACACTTTATTAATCCGAGGAGGGAAATTGCATTTAACTAATTCATGTATCAGCTTTTAAAAAAAAAGAAAAGAAAAAAAGTTCATCACTTTTCCCTGTAAGTTTTTTATACACGTGAATTCAGAAGTCTTACCCTCTTGATCCTGCAGTGATGCATTGTTGTTCCTTTGTTGCTCTGCAGCTTGTGATGCTGTTTTTCTGGCCTCCTCTAAATCCATTTGAGCCTTCAGTGCTGCTCGTTTGTTCTTCTTCTTGTTCTCCTCATTTTGCTTAAAAAGAACACGTTTTGAAATTCACTCAGAGTACATCACCTCAACTTTTACTCAGCCTTTCCGTGCTTATAATCACGGGTATACTAAGTATAGATAGACAGATATAAGCTGTTACTCTGCTGCTCTCTGCTGGAGGGATTATGCTAATGCAACTCTGTGGCAGTAGTCCTGTACCACAGTGGCCTCAGGTGGTCTATTTGTGAACCTGTTTGAAAGCATAAATGTACCTTCAGCTGCTCACCTGTATGCTCCCCAAGGGGTCGCCACATCTTATTAATCCACATTGCTAACTTGGCAGAGGTTTTACGACGGATGCCCTTCCTGACACAACCCTCCATGGTGAGAGGGGCTTGTGTCCCCACAACATAAAAGCTGCTAAAAACAAATTGTGAGACCAGACTTGCACTAACGTCAAAGTTCCTGGGATTTTTTATTTTATTTTTTTTTACATTTACAATCCTTTCTTTTTTCCAACTCTCCAAACTCCTCACTTGACTCCGAGTGTCATTCATGTGAAATTTCCACTCCCATGTAAAAGCTACCGGACAAGTGCTACATTAAGAGAAAAACAAAGCCAAAATTTTGATTTACCATTTGTAATTTTTTCTTCAGTTCCACATTTGCTTCTCTGTAGCTTTTGGATGTAGATTGCAAATAATAAATGGCCAGTCTGAAAGATAAAATAACAGATGATCACCATCCAAGAACCTAAAATTTACCTCTGAAAGAAATGTAGACAGTATAGTTGAAATTACATAGTTTGCTGTTGACTCACACCATAAGCAATATGAAGGGTAGCACCAGACCAGGGTTAGAGGCATAGCTGAATGCTTTACTAAACCAGGCAGGGAAGTCAGACTCCAAAGTCTCATGGATCACATCAAACATACGGTTCTTGCCGCTATGGAAAAGGGTAGTCGTGAAAGAAAACCAAGTCATGATATTTAAAAGTCAGATACCTCAAAAAAAATTAAAAGAACACATTAAAAACACATCAGATCTCAAAATCATGCTAGATATCTATACTATATGTAAGGTCTTAGGAACAGAAGGATGCCACGTAGTTTGATGGAACTGAAAATTATCAACCTACAGAGGGCTGAATTCAAAGACACCCTGAAAATCAAAGTGAAAAAATGATGGAGCAGGCTAGTCCATTTTGCCGAAATTTTATTGCGGCAGCTCAAAATGGTACTCAGTAGTTTGTGTGGCCCCTGTGTGCTTGTATCCATGCCTGAAAATGTTGGGGCATGCTTCCAATGAGAAGACGGATGGTCTCAAGTCAAGTCAAGTTTATTTTTAAGCACATTTAAAAACAACATCTGCTGACCAAAATGCTGCACAGCCAAGAGAATAAAACAACATAAAAAGAAGATGAATGAATGAATGAAAAAAGCATTAAAAAGATTTTAAAAAACATGAATAAGACAACATGAGTAAAAAGCTATAAGAAATGAATAAAAACAGGTCTTCAAATGAGATTTAAAAGTGTCTAATGATGTGAAGGGGCAGTTTGTTTCACAATTTAGAAGCAGCTATTACATTATGTTTTAATCTGGACCTCGGTACATCTAAGAGTATCTGCTCAGCAGACCTCAGTGATCTGGTGGGAATGTGCAGAGGTAAAAGATCAGAGAGGTGGGGCTGTGCCATTTCATGTAATGATTTAAAAATAACAAATCTGGATCAGGGTATAGCTGGGCTCCTGGATAGTCTGAGGTGCAACCTGGTGGCATTGGATAGACTGAAGCTTACTGTCCCAGAGGTGTCCTATTGGATTTAGGCAGGCAAGCATGGGGGCCAGTCAATGTATCAGTTCCTTCATCCTCCAGGAACTACCTGCATGCTCTTGCAACATGAGGCTGGGTATTGCTGTGCACCAGAAGGAACCCAGGGCCCATTGCACCAACATAGAATCTGACAATGGGTCCAAGGATTACCTCCTTATATCAAATGACAGTCAGGATGCCATTGCCTAGCCTGTGGAGGGCTTTGTGTTCCTCCATAGATATGCCTCCCCAGACCATCACTGACCCACCACCAAACTGGTCATGCTGAATGATGTTACAGGCAGCGCAATGTTCTCCAGACCCTTTCATGTCTGTCACAAGTGCTCAGGCTGAACCTGCTCTCATCTGTGAAAAGCACAGGGCACCAGTGGTGAACCTGCCAATTCTGGTATTCTATGGCAAATGCCAATTGGGTGCCGGGAAGTGAGCACAGGGCCCACTAGAGGATGTAGAGCCCTCAGGCCACCCTCAAGAAATCTGTTTTTGATTGATTGGTCAGAGTCCTTCACACCAGTGGCCTGCTGGAGGTCATTTTGTAGGGCTCACAGGAGCAGATAGTGGTCCTGCTGATTTGTTAAGGACCTTTAACAGCCCTATCCAGCTCTACTAGAGTAGCTGTCTGTCTTCTGGAATATCCTCCATGCTCTTGAGACTGTGCTGAGAAGCAAACCTTCTGGCAATGACATGTATTGATGTGCTATGCTGGAGGACTTCTCCTCCACAACTTCTGTAGGGTACAGGAATTGCTTCCTCCTACCAGTAGTGACACTGACCCTAGCCAAATGCAAAACTAGTGAAAAAACAGAAAAGAGAAAAGATGAGGAGGGAAAATGTCAGTGGTCTCCACATGTAAAACCATTCCTGTTTTTGGGGGACGTCCCTGTAGTGCACCTGTTGTTGAATTCATGAACACCAAAGCAGTTGAAACTGATTAACAGCCCCTTCTGCTACTTAACTGACCAGATAAATATCCCAGAAGTTTAATTGACTTGATACTATACTCTGATTAAAAAGCGTTCCTTTCATATTTTTTTTTAGCAGTATAGTATGGTTACCTGAAGGGCCCACAGTCAAAGGAAGGGGGGATGGAAACAATGGTGTAAATGGCAGGCAGGGTGGACAGAAAGAGGATGACCAGCAACATGGCCATGTAGAAGTTGTTGGAGCCAGAGGCTTTGAAAACCCTTTCTTGTGGCACATTACAGCACATGACAGCCCAGCACTGTAGGTACATAGACACATGGAGTCGGAGGACGTTTAGGGCAGGCAGACAGGGAGCATAGAAAGCACCCATCCTGAAAGGAAAGATTAGACAAATGCAATTCATCATCACTAATTAGTTTTGATCATACCTGCTAGGTGAAGAGCAAACACTATAATAAAATTAATTTTCTAAAGATGCTTATTTAATTGAAACCATTGTTGTTTTCTTACCATATCATTCCTTGGTTGAAGATCAGACCCAGGACGTTCCCACTGACATCAAACTCAGAGTAGGATGGCTTTTACAAATGACACAGAAAAAGAGAGCAATAATGCTGTTGCCACATTTTTTTAATTGCCAAAGATTTAAATTCAGCAAATAAATCTTTGAAAATGCAACTTACAAATCCAGCCTCTAGGTCCCAACACCAGCAGTAGTTGAGAAAACGAACGAGCACAGCTCTCAGAAAATCACCAATGAGCAGTGTGATGTAGGTAGTCATAGTATCAGATATGATCAAGCGGACAAACTCCTGCAAAGCATGAAGTAGTAACACTACATGGACACTATATGGATAAAAGCATTGGGGCATGCCTCTTAATCATTAAATTCAAGGGTTTCATTCAGTCAAACACATTCAGTAAAAAACATTAACATCATCTCCCACTCAATGTGAAATACACTTTTTATTTTAATCTTCAAATCAACGTCACAATGTAATCAGAATGTGTCTCTTAATTTAGCTAATGCATTACCATTCCATCCTTAATATTGTGTTGATCAGAATCAGAATCAGAAAATTTTATTAATCTAAGCAAGTCATTCTGACCAAATACGCAGCCAGTCACATGGCTGCCTCAACTATGTTGGTTTTAAATGAAAGCTGAAGTGGCATTATGAATTAAAATGGTCAAGAGGGAGAGTAATGAATAATCATTTTCCTGCTACTGGAAAAAATAAAATAAAATGACCCAATATCACATATAAGTTATTTTAAATGTAATTTTTTATGTTATTTATTTTCATCAATTATATATTTATTGGAATACAAAGCTTCATGTCATAACAACAATTACATCACACCATTACATAATAGTTAACACACACATATGCACTCACCTGTCCTACCATTGTCTCCCAGCAAGGCCCTCTGGGCACATCAGCAGGGTGGATAGTGATGGGTGGAGCTGTGCTGTTTTCTGATACTGTGCCATTGTAAAAGCTGTCCTCCCACATAGTTATATTAAACTTCACTATCTTTTCCTCTTTCCTCTATGAAAGACACAGATTAGTTATCATGTAACATTACAGTCCAAAAAAATCTACCACCATGGGTCCTCACTTTAAGGTTGATCTCATCCATGAGTGCAATGATGAAGGTGTAGAGATTTCCCAAGAAGAGGGCAAAAATGCGACCTAGCTGCCACTGCAAGGCGACACGTGGGTGGTAGTTCTCTAGGGTGCTGATTACGTCAAACAGCATTGGGCAGAACATCCCCAGTAATGACATGACCATGTTCACCTGAGAAATACATTAGAAAGCTAGTATAATTGATATGAGGACACCACAGAGCTCCATAGATTTTTGTTTAGTGCACAGCCTTTTTTGACCTTTTATGGTGTGCATGACAACTATGTGGTAACTGTGTGAGTTCACAGGAAATGTGGGCATAAAATTACCAAGCCTGTGAAGCCATATCTACAAAATGTCAAAGAGTTGTTATAATTAGGCAAAGTATACAGATTTTAGTTTTGTTTTTCCTTTGCAATGCATTTTTTTATTTCATCACCCATTCTTTACTTGTAAGTAATAGGGTTTAAAGTGTTTCATTAGGTCACCCTCACTGCTAAACAAGGGAGCTGTGTTCCAGACATACTAAATATTAAATCTAAACACCACAATACCAAACGAAAATTGAGGATTTGCCAACACCTTGCAAAATAATAATAATTCTGTATGGATGGTGATTAAACTGATTTAGATGCATTGCATTGTTTGTGCTACTACTATGGAATGCTCCCATTAGGGGTTGCCACAGTAGATCATCTGACTCCATCTCATCCTGTCCCTTGGATCAGGTCTCACTACCATCTTGTAAATCTTCCCTTTCACTCTTACTGCCATTTTTCTTTCACAAAGCACTCCTGACAATTGTCTCCACCCACTTTACCCTGCCTGCACTCTCTTCTTCCCCTCTCTTGTGCACTGTCTGTTGTTTGGGGTTTAGACTCCGGGTATCATCCACCTTAACCACCTCTACTTCTTGTATCTTCAACACTCCACCTTTCTCACTCTCATGTACACACACATATTCTGTCTTGCTTCTACTGACTTTTATTCCTCTTCTCTCCAGTGAATACCTCCAACTCTCCTGACTGACCACATTATCAACCTGTCCATCTGTCCATCACCCCCCTAAAAAGGGGCTCAATACAAGGACTCTGAACAGAAATGAGTGACTGTTCACATAATTTGCTGCACTTGTGCAGACACACAAATTTAACCAAACGTAAGTTGAAATAAATCAACAAATGAGGCCTTTAAAAAAGTTATCATTTTCTTTTGCAGCTATGAAAAAGTCAGAAATTAAAAGTTTCCGGTGGTCACATTCTAAATATTACAGTGTGTTCCAAATAGTTTAAACCACATGTCATACCTCTCTGTGTAATTAAACTACAAACTATTATATCAGCTGTCATGTCTCATTAACTCTCTCTCTCTTTCTCTCATGTCTACCTCATTCCTTTCCCACCATGTGTGATTCTCCAGTCCATCTAAGGCAAACTTCTGAGAACGACGAACTACAAAGTAGATGAGGTATCCACTTCCTGCTAAGCAGCACAAGACCAGAAAGTTGGCCAGCACCCGCAAGAAACGGGTCAGGTGGATGTTGTCATCCTTGTGACTCTCTTGCTCCTCCAAGATTGCCTCCTGTTGTAGTAAAAGAAGGTGGTATACTATAAATAAATGTAATATGCTGCATCACACCCGAATTGCATTAATCACTATCTTGGGATGCAAAAGGTCTGTTTCTCTGACCTTGAAGCTGGTTGTGATGGAGGCAAACTTATTATCTGCAGTTTCAGGGTTTCCTATCAGGTAATCCCAGCTGGTGAATGTTTTCCAGCTGAAATTGAAGCTGTTATCATCGCCAACCCCTGACTCGTTTGCATTGCGAGCCATCCTTTAATTTAGAAAAGATTACATTCACTCAAACACTGTGGAATGAAGAGATTCATTATGTGTACGTTGATATGATAAACTTACGTTCTAATGACCACCATATAGCTATAGGCCACTGTGCCAACACCAACTAGGAAGTATGACAGAGGCATGCGAAACTTGAGCCAGCCAATGGCACGCTGGTTGTTGTAGAAACCATAGAAGAGGACTGAGTACTGTGCATAGCCCTGAGGACACAAAATTTTATTTAGGGTGACTATTTCATAATACTACTACATCAGAGGTGTCTTTAAAGAAAAAAAACTCCCACACAGAAATAGCTAATAAAGCAAAATAAGAAAAGCTGTATGGACAAAAGTATTGGGCCAAACCTCCTAATCATTGAATTCAGGCGTTTCATTCAGTCCCATCCCCACAGGTCTGTAAAATCACACACCTAGCCATGCAGTCTGCCTTTACAAACATTTGTGAAAGAATGGGTTGTTCTTAAGAGGTCACTGAATTCAAGCTTGGAATTGTAATGGGATGTTTAGCTGCAATAAGTCAGTTGGTGAAATTCCTTCCCTCCTAGATATTTCTCCATCAGCTGTAAGTGGTATTATTGCAAAGTGGAAACATTTAGAAACCACAGCAACTCAGCCACCAAGTGGCAGACCACATAAAGTTATAGAGTGGGGTCACCGAATTTTGAGGTACATAGTGTGTAAAAGTCACCAATGTTCTGCTGACTCAATAACTGCAGAGTTCCAAACCTCCTCTGGCAATAATATCAGCACCAAAAATGTGCGCCGGGAGCTTCATGTCATAGGTTTCCATGGCTTAGCAGCTGCATGCAAACTTTACATCACCTGGCACAATGCCCAGTGCCAGATGGAGTGGTGTATAGCACACCACCAACAGTGGAAACTTCTTCTGTAGAGTGACAAATCACGCCTCTCTATCTGGCAGTCTGTTGTATGAATCTGGATTTGGCAAATGCCAGAAGAATATTACCTGCCTGACTGCATTGTGCCGACTGCAAAGTTTGTTGGACAAGGATAATGTCATGGGCTTGTTTTTCTGGGGTTGGCCTGGGCCCCTTAGTTCATGCGAAGGGATAATCTTAATAACAAAACAACAGTTACCCATCAGAGTACAACTATACACAAGCGCACAAGTTGTGCTCCGATGGGTAACTGTTGTTTTGTTATTAACAATATGACGGAGTCAGGAGACAACCTTCATTGTGATAATCTTAATGCTTATTAAAAACATGTTTGACAATTCTGTGCTTCCACCTTTGTGGGAACAGGTTTGGGAAGGCCATTTTCTATTCCAGCATGACTGTCCAACCAGTACGTAAGTACTTAACTGGCCCACACAGAGTCCTGACCTCAACCCCATCAAGCACCTTTGGGATGAACTAGAATGTGGATTGTGAGCCAGGCCCTCTTGTCCATCATAAGTGTCTGATCTCACAAATGTTCTTCCGGACTGATGGCCAAAAAGTCCCACAGACACACGTTAAAATCTTGTTGAAAGCCTTCTTAGAGGAGTGGAAGCTGTTCTAGCAGCAAAGGGGGGACCAACTCCATGCCTGTGGATCTGGATCAGGATGTCAGAGCTTCTGTAGGTATGATGTGTGGGAGGCCCAATACGTCTGTCCATATTGCATATCATGCACTGACCCCAAAGTCCCAGAGAACAGCGAAGTCCATGGCACTGGCCTCCTCAGCTCTGGGGACAGTCTTTCTTGGGATGCTGCCATAGGGCCTGCCCATTAATGCCTGTTAGTAAGAAGCACAAAGAAGGAGTATATCTTATTAGAAAAAAACACACAAATACAAATAGACACCAAAGTTCTGATGCAGTTCATGAAAATTTGATCAAAAAGGTGGCATACCTCTGGTACCATAACCAGGCCAAAGGTGAGACCAAATAAGATCATGTTGATGCCATACATCCACCTCAGGAAGATGAAGTATGAGGCAACTGAGGAGCCAAAATGACCTGAGGAACAAACAAAAAACAGGAAAACTAATAGTGAGGCCTGTACAACATGTATATGTTAGCCTGTATAGAACCATAAGGCAGCCTATCCCTCTATTCATAAAAACATAGAGTCTTGAAAACTAGAAATGAAACCTGAGGCTGTTGGTGAAAGTTATATTTTGAAAAGAAAGAAGAAACTAACTCACACCTACTTTCAATCTCCTTTATTTTCATCTCCCATGGGATGCATGCAGTTTTGAAGTTTTCAAAGTCCCGTTGGAATTTCATCCATTTCTAATAACATGAGTTTTTAATGAATCATCTATAAATTTAGATTCATTAAATGTATATACAAAGAACTAAAGGTAAGTGTGTCCTTGCCTTTGTCATCATGACTTTGTAAGCATAGAGCTTCCTGCCTTTTCCTTTCCCCAAGGCTCCTTCATATTTCTCCAAAAACTCCTGCGACTCCCTATAAAAAAGCAAATGTTTGAGTAAAATACTGACTGCTGATACTTTAAAGTACCATAATAAAGGAAGAAAAATCAATAAAATCTGATTATTTATCATTATGAAGTACCGTAAAG
Source organism: Etroplus canarensis (assembly GCA_015106775.1). Taxonomy (NCBI): domain Eukaryota; kingdom Metazoa; phylum Chordata; class Actinopteri; order Cichliformes; family Cichlidae; genus Etroplus; species Etroplus canarensis. The sequence goes on along the minus strand of VUQH01041416.1, from coordinate 9,044 downwards.
TGACAAGTTTCTTTTTCATTGGCCAGGGTTTTCCCCTCAGACTCTGGATCAGTTTCTTCCTCTCATCCACTGCCTCCTTCAGCTTCTCCAGCTCCTCTGGGGACAGATGCTCTGGCCTCAATTCTTCCTCCTTATTGTCCTCGTTTTCATCCTCATCCTCCTCACTTGTCTCCGGCTCTGAACTGGGGCATCAAAGAGTCTTGTGTTTATTGTCTTAGTGTCCTTCATTGTTTGAACGACATGATAGTTTTCTGCAGTTAAGTTGAAATTGTAAGATATTAGCTTACCTTGTTTCAACCACTTTTCTGTGTTTTTTCTTTTTCACTTTCTGTGTTTTTTCCTTTAGCTGGTGATTAGCTCCATTTTCTTTCCTCTCTCCTTTTTTGGCACTCCCATGTTTCTTTTTTCCTTTTTCAGTTGTTTCTTCAACTTCTTGCTCTTCCTCCTTCTCCAGTCTACGTGTTCTTTCATTCTTGATATTCTTTCTTGCTTTTACCGCCTTGCCACGTCCCGTCTGAACTTGTTCCTCCTCATCCTTCTCTCTTCTATTTGCTTCTTGTTTAGTCTTTGCTGTTCTTCTTTTGCTTCTTTCTCTTTTCTCGGGTTCGACCCGTAAATCTTCTTCTTCTCCAGGTCTTGTTCCTCTTTTTCTCCTCTCATTTCCCCTCTTCTTTTTCTGTCTATCTTCATCTTTTTCATTTCTTTTTACTCTGTGTCTTTTACTCTCCTGTCTCTCTTGCAAAGATTGATCTTCATCCTGTTCACCTGAGAATGTAGGTGTTGTGTTTGTTCATTTTTACACATATAACTTATACTCACACATCATTGCCAATTCAGTACTGCCACCCTCTCTCTGATGCTCCAAAAAGTTATCTGTCAGTGCTGTGGAGCTTGTTTCTGATATATTCAATATTTTCCTTTTCTCTGTGGCTTTGTTATAAATATTAAGGTTTAATCATCCTGAGAGTTAGAGTTATGGTTATGGTTAGGGTTAATAACTGGGTAAAATCAATTGAACTGTTCAACTGTACAAGTTGTCAGCAGAGAATGGAGTTTCTAAGTGCAGCAATAGCTGCCTCAAAACAAACAGCTCCTGCATAAATAAATGTAAATAAGAAGGTGAGATCCGTCCTTCTCTTCAATAATTTAGCTTGATTAAGGAAATTCTTACTTTACCAGTAAAAACTAGCTGAAGAATAGGAATTTTAGGCATTCACTGAACAAAATACGAGTACACTTACCTGCAAAATCCAGTCCAATGTCAACTACAAGAGAGGCATGATTTAAATATGAAAATTAAAAAGGCGAAAAATAGACTCCCTTGTTACTCTGATCGATGATTATACACAGCCCTGTCTCTTAAAAATTATGTTCCCATACAAACTAAACTGCTGGACCAAAAAGTAAGTTTTAAGGGAAGCTTGTTTTCTCTCAAAAAAATCTTACAATTTGAACAATCAGTGAAGTTTACAGAAGGAGGTGGGACTTTAACCTAGGAAACTAGGGTCCAGCACATGCGCAAACATAATTTTTTCCCTTTAAACTTAATTTTTCTTCAATATTTAATTACATTTAAGAAAAGATTGTAAAAACATTTTTAGAAAGACTGTGGCTTCAGCTAAATCTTTACAGTTTTAACTCTCCCCCATTTTCATGTTTACATGGTGACAAGTCCCACCCTATTTCATATACAGTCATGTGAAAAAGAATGTTTTCATTGGACTCTATACAGTGCTGTGGAAACCTAAGAGCGCTTCATTATTCAAGAGCTTGCAGAACCACCTTTAGCAACTATGATTTGAAGTAATCATTTTCTTGATGAGTTTATCAGTCTCTCCATCTTTGTACAGAAATTTTGACCCACTCTTCTTTATAACATTGGTTCAGTTCTTCGAGGTTTGCAGGCATTCATTCATGCACAGCTTTCTTAAGGACCCACCTTAACATTTCGATTGGATTTAGATCTGGACTTTAACTGAACCATTGCAATACCGAAATTCTTTTCTTTTTTTATATGGAGCTTAGCCATTCTGTTGTAGATTGGCTACTGTGATTGAGTTCAATGTTGTGGTACATTACCCAATTTCAGCCAAGCTTTAGCTTTTATATTTGACTCAAGAATATTTCAGTATACTGAGGTGTTCACGGCTGACACAGTGACTGCAAGGTGCCTAGGGCCTGTGGCTGCAAAACAAACTCAAATTATGACCCCCTCCACTACTGTGCTTGAGAATTTGTATTATGTGTTTGTACTGATGCGCTTTGTTTGGTTTTTGCCAAACATGGCGCTGTGCATTATGGCCAAAAATCTCCATTTTGGCCTCACCTGTCCGAAGGGCATTGTTCCAGAAGGCTTGTGGCTTGTCCAGAGGCAGTTTTGAAAATCTAAGCCATAATGCCATACTCTCTTTAGAGAGAGGAGGTTCAGTTCAATCTTTTTCTAACTGTATTGTCATGAACATTAACAATTAACATGCTAATTGAGGCCTGAGATTCTGAGATTTAGCTTCTAGGTATTTTGCAATTACTCTGAGCATTGCACAGTCTGTCCTTAGAGTGAATTTGCTGGGAAGATTGTGTCATTGTGTTGACATGCACCTGAATGCTGTAGACTAGCAAAATACCAGAACTTCTGCTGATGATCACTTAAGTGCATTTCTTTAGCTGAACCTGGCTGTCATGTACCCTCTTAATTTCTATGGATGCAGTAAGGTTGTACTTAGTTTTTCACAGGATTTCATAGAGCCCTGTGAAAACCTTCTTTTTCACCTCATTGTATGATTGGTTGCCTGAAAGAGGTAAGGTTATACAATATAATGTGATTTCACAGTACAGATTTGTTATGAAGTAAACATTGAAATGACTAAAAATATGTCAAAGTCTGACTAACTCCTTGTCAGGCTTGTAGCTGCATGGCCACTATTTTTTTAATTCTCCTTCTTAAAATTATGGTGTGAAACTTTTTCTCTTTGCTGTTTATTATGTATTGTTTTCCTGTGGATTTGTGTCTAGTATTTTTTAAGATAAAATATAGCCAGTTTCTTGACAACATAATCAAACCTCTCTTTCTCTGATAAACTCAGCTTTATTAATCCTGTCCATTTTTGTACCTCCGATACCACAGTGACCCCTTTTATTGGAGGAGCTTAACCTACCTCATTGTGCACCTTGAACTATTGTGCAGTAAAGGGGGATAAAGAGGAAAATAAAGAGGACCACTGACAGACTAAACAGATATTTTTGTAGTCAGCCTTTTGATGTCTGTCCTTACTGTAACCGGAGTGGCCAGCACATGGGTCATTATGGCTGGGTGCAGCGGAAGGGCACAAAAGAGACACAAACAATGGCCTAATGAAGGGAGACAGGGTGACTAAGCCCACAAGGATGGGGGAGACAGCCAAGGGCAAGGGGCCAGCTCCCAGATATACAGCAGAGTGAACAGGAGGTAAGAATTGAGTAATTAAACATCTTTGTAGTGGGGAATAGTTTGTGCCTCAATGTTTTTATTAATTAGAGCCACATATCAAGTTACTTTATATTAACGAACATATCACAAAAATACCACAAAGATCAAAAACTCTTGCACTATTAAATTCATTAGTATTCACCAGTATCAGTATTTTCCCTAATGAAGTTGTTGAAATCAGTTTAAAACTTAGGATTATTTCCAGCAAATTAAGTAAATCTATCAGATCTATCACCCCAGCTGCAAAGAATGAATGTCCTCGTTTGATAATACTCTGTCTACTGCACCATATAACATGAGAAAAAGAAAAGCAGTGTTTTAGTCACAAAAATATATATAAGTATACTCATAGTCTTACTGTCATTCTCAGAGGTGATCAGACTGTCTCGAGGCATCTTCCTCTCATGGTCCTAGAACAGTCGCTTCAGCATCCAGAGATTATGTGAGCTACAAAAGGAGTGAAGCTGTCATGTTTTGCTGTAGTCTCACTCCTTCTTCATCTTCTGCATCTCAGTTGAGGATGCAACTTGTTCAAGTGTGGCTATGTGGGGGTGTGGGTGTATGTGTGTGTTTAGGGGCTGGTGCATGATGGGTCATTCGCATGAGAAGTTTACTTTTTCCTCGCCACCCATTGACCCGAAACAGGGACAATGATCTCCTGGAAACCCTAGAGCTGCACAATTTCACTAGCAATCAATTATTCAAAACAGTTATGACTTCCTTTATGTGGCTGTGTGTGGCTGTTTATGAGTGAGTGTGTCCTTTTAAGTGCATGCGGATAGAAATACAAAAGCGAAAGGAGATTATGAGCAGAGTAGGCCAAAGTGAGAGTCAGCACTCCTTGACAGGTTTCATTGTATACTTACAAATGACTGAACTGCTGGGTTTCACTGTGATGTGGAAAAGTGAAATATAGAAAATTCCATTCACCTTATAGAGCTAATTATACCTCAAGTTTACAATTTACTTAAATAATGAAAAGGAAATAAGGGCAATACTTGTCTTGTGTTTTGTGTTTTCACAGTGTCCAGAAAGCTGCCTGAAAGTTGAACTTGCCCTTGGTTGCTGTTCTGAAATTCTCTATCTGAGGTAAAAAAAAAAAAAAGAAAGAAAGAAAAAGAAAGAGAGGGAGAGAGAGAGAGAGAGAGAGAGAGAGAGAGAGAGAGCGAGAGAGAGAGAGAGAGTGAGAGAGAGAGAGACGCCAGGCAGACCCCGACACCATGACACAAGGACCACCATTTCAAGTGATCAGAATTTATAAGAAAGTGGTTTGGTAACAGGAGCCATAAACCAGAGCAGAAAATGTCTATCCCACTGGACACACATTTATGCACAAACTTGTAAAAATATCAAGAAGTGCCACAAAGGCTTGGAGCATCATAGGCCTTATTAAGGTGAATATAGATCAAAAATGTCTTAATACAGTTGCCTTATATCAGTTGACTATACTGTCAAAGTTAGAAGCTACTGTAATTTAAGAATAGACTTGATCAACCCTGTCAGGCTCATGTATCCCTATCCACAACCCTAAGCCTTAGAAGCAGCGGTTATCAGCTTTTGAAAATTGTTTTCCCAAGTCTTCACTCATGGGACAATCAAGAGCCTAAATTAAAATACAACTATATTAAAATTAACATTTTAACAGGCATAAAACAAGACATAAAACCGTTTTCATTTTTTTAAGAATATAATCTTGTTTATTTCCAAAATATAGAATTAGGTTTAGGGTTACATCTTCTTCTCATTCTTAGACTTCAGACAATTATTGCACCATCACCACCTTATTTAGTAGTAGCAGACACATGCATATGAGTATAGTCGGGAGGAAGTTTCATATAAAAAACATTTAGTTTAATGCATCTCACATTGTGATTACCTTAGTTGTTAAGCTTGGTGGCTGCAGCCTTCCAGGGGCCGGGGCCTGAAAGGTTGAAATTTATTGTTGCACTTGCCAACTTCGCTATAACGCTAATTGTGTGTCACAGAGGCTGCTGTGTCTGGTGCTGCACCTCTGCTGTACAGATGCAGCGGGAGAGAGATGAGAGAGGAAAAAGAGAAACCAGGGAGGTGTTTTCCTTCTAATAAACATGTTAATATATTGCGATGAATGGTCTAGCCTACCACAATTTGTGGCTGGACATCAGCTGAACGGGTAAAACCATTTTAAGATATACCATTCTTATATGCAAGAAACAGTGAATGGGAATAATGGGCTATTAAGTTAATAAGACTGCAGCTAACCTAACAGTTATATTCCCTGGCCTGATAAGGGGTCAGCATAGGCCCGGCAGCTTGATATGCCCTGGCAGAAATCTCGGTAGATATTTTCGCTTGCAGTATTTCATCAGGTCCTTTGTGGGATACCCCAGTGGATTATAAATAGATATTTGAGATTTACATGTTTAGAGAACAAGACTTGCTATGGCACCGGAGACTTTCTAGTGTTATGTCCCAAGCTATGAATCTCAACATTTGCACAGAGAAGCTTTTTCTTGTTGGACATTCAAATTCTGCTTATTGCTAGCAGTCCTTTTAATTGCCTGCATCCTGCAGAGTATTAAGTCCATTGTGTCATATCTGACAGAACAGATTGCTTTACCTGTACAGAGATTTTCTCTCATCTATTGCTTTTGTGATACAGGGACTGCGGAAGGATTATGCACTGGTTGTTAGTCTTACTGCCATCGAAGGAAAGACAAAAAAACATTGAAGTATTCTTTTTATATGATAACCAGGTAGGATATGGTGCAAAATCAAGCAGTGGAATGAATCATTTAATGTGTAAATGTGGTTTACCTGCAGTTTGAAGGAGAATGGCATTTATTTTCTGGGTAGTTCCTTGTTTCCTCTTGAAGCTAGCACAGTGAATCAGCAAACAGGGGTCATTCCAGCCAAGGCTGCCAGATTTGCTGCTATGTTTGCCTCTGTCCAAAAGCATACTGCTGATGAAAAAGTGGGCAGAGCAGTCATAAACCAAGTGGGCTATTTTTCTGTCATTTGTATAAGCTTGCAAGTAATCAGTAAATTGTACCCTTCACATTTATGCAAACCAATTTTAGTGATGTTTTGCAGAAAAATGTTCACAGTTTCACACCTCAAGTACTGCACAGAAATCTGGCAGTATATGTGTGTAGCTTAGGCAGTCAAAAATGCCTTTCACAATGTTCAGTGAGCTGACTCATCACATTGACCACACAGACTGCTTTTTTAGACTGCTAATATTCCAGCTACCCAATGGTTTCACTGCTCAAGTTCAGGTGACAGTACCTAGTACCTATATTAAGGTAATCAAATAGTGTTCTTTGAAATGCCAGAAAAGCAATTTCCATTTTCCTATTCCAGATCAAATCATTTTTGGTGCTTTTCAAAATTTAAGATGTTGAAGAATGGTTTCACATTCGAAAATTCAGTACTTTGTTCATACTTGGTAAATTGTTATGTGAATTCAGTGCAACATCATTAACATAACTTGTTCAGTGTCTGTGTAATGCCAGTCATGAAAAGTAAAAAAGTCAGACCAATCAGCTTAAAATATGTGATTACAAAATGATACAAGGTATTTCTTAATCCTAAACCTTAACTGTGTCTAGGGATAGAGAATACTCAGAAGACTTCACTGAGCATTTGTTAATTTTTCATTGTACAGTAGGTGAGAGAGAAAAGAAGATAAAGAGACTGCTCAACAAATAAAGCTTTATAAACATGGGTTTTATTTATTTATGCAAAATCTTTGTAAACATTTTAAGTGAAGTCAATTTTTGGAGAAAATAACCCCTAAGAATTTTTTCCATGTTGGAGTGCCTTTAACTAAGATTTCCATGTCCATAAGTTCTTGGACAATGACACATTTTTTTGTAATGTTGCCACTGTACACTACCACAGTTGAGTTTGAATCAATCAATCAGAATATGATTGATGTGCAGAGTCTCAGCTTTAATTCAAGGGGTTTAACAAAAGTATTGCATTGACTGTTTAGGGATTATAACCAATATGATTACTTTTATAAACTCACCCATTTGTACAGACTGATTGTGAGTAATTGGAAAAACTAAAATCATTTTCATTATAGGCACTATTTTATAACAAGAATCTCCTGGGTTTGAATCCACTGGCCAGACGGTGCCTTTGTGTGTGGACTTAGTACTGTATGTTTTCCCTGTGCCTGCATGGATTCTCTCTGGCCACTCTAGCTTCCTCCCTCAGTCCAAGACATGCATGCCTGGTTAACTGGTGATTGTAAACTGGCCACCTGTCTGTATGTGTTAACCCTGTAATAGAGGGTGCATACTACCTCTCACCCTGTAACAGCTGTGATAGTCTCTAGCAACCTTCCCTTGCGACCATGAATTGGACAAGTATTTAAGAAAATGTACAGATAAATATATGTGTATATACACTATGTCTATACACCGCTTATTATCGATCATCACAACAAAGTCGAGTAAACCTTAGGGATATCAATCTGCTCAATTGGGTAGCATAACCCCCCAGCCCTAAATTTGATAAGAATAAGAAAATTGATGGATGGAAATGATAATTTTTTTGACACTAGGATGAATATCATTGGCAGTCAATGGCTGCCTGAAGTCTAGAACTAATTGACATCACCAAATGCTGTGTTTCCTCCCTTGAGATGCTCTGCCAGGCCTTGCGTTGCCTTCATTTGCTGATTGTTTGTGGGTCTCTGCTGTCATTTTTCTCTTTAGTAACTGAAAAGCTGCACTACTGGGATGAGATCAGGTGATTGACTTGGCCAGTGAAGACTATTCAATTTCTTTGCTTCGAGAAACTATTGAGTTTTGCAGTATGCTTTGAGTTTGAGAAGAATGTTCGTTCCCTTTAGTTGTCTTCCAGGCCTTTTGGTGATGCTGAGCTGGCCAGTGTAGTTCTTCTTTTGTAAAAATGTAACATATTGTTGATTTGGCCACTCCTAATGTTTTATGCTCTCTCACTGATAGGTTTATTTTGGTTTTTCAGCCTCCTTCATTTATAACAACATCTTTTTCAACTTCATATTAAGAGTTCCAATAACCAGCTATCGAATACAAATTCAACACTTGGAATCAACTCCAGGTCTTTAATGTGCTTAATTTGTTCTGGAGCGATGAGTTACAAACCTTACCACAGGGGCCCACAAGCCAGTGTAGTCCTAGTGCTGGTCCCAAGCCCGGGTAAATGGGGAGGGTTGTGTCAGGAAGGGCTTCCGGCGTAAAAACTTTGCCCAATCAAATATGCGGATTCATAACATGACTTCCATACCTGATCGGTCACGGCCCGGGTTAGAAACGACCGCCTCCGGTGCCGTTAGCCAACAGGGTGCCGGTGGAAACTATGCGACTGTTGGCCGAAGACCAAGGAGGGGGAGAGCGTGTTAGGAGGCAGAGAGAGAGAAGGAAAGGTAGGAGGGTGGAGGTGTGAGTAGGAACTTTAAATGTAGGGACTATGACTTCTAAAGGGAGAGAGCTGGCTGATATGATGGAGAGAAGGAAGGTAGATATATTGTGTGTGCAAGAAACCAGGTGGGGGGGAAGCAAGGCTAGGAACATCGGAGGTGGATTCAAACTGTTCTACTATGGTG
>VUQH01041415.1:0-22368 GCA_015106775.1 Etroplus canarensis | reverse complement strand
CATGCACAGTTTGGGTTTTGTATTCTGGACTGTTTTTTTGGACTCTGCCTTTTACCTGCCCCTTTGCTGCTTTGCTTGCTTTGTGAACTGCCTTCCTGTGTTGCCTCTTGTTATCCACCACGTCACCAGCAAACCACTAAAAGGTAGTTAGGGTTAGGCTGCATTTTAGCATCATGCGAAACAAGATAACCAGGTTTCACAAGTTTATATATGTTCAGTTCCTCTGTTATAAGTGGTATGCCAAACAGACCATGTAAAGTGGCAGATGTGAACTGCAAGATAACCCTAAACATGTCACTGGTGAACGTTAAGAGGTTAAAAAAGAGATTAAGGACTTTTATCTTGTGAACTTTTATCTTGTGAGATCTGTATGTGAGTTAGCTCCTTGTAAGTTTAAGTAGAAGTCTAAAAACCAAAATGCCAATTCACAGAGTGGCTCATCCGGCTCATGATCCATCAAAATTCACAGGCTAGGTTCACCATTTGTAGAAATGGGAAGTTTTGCTAATCATATTGGCAAATCAAGTTACTGCCCCATTACTGTCCCCCAAGACCCGATGCTACACCCTACCTTTTGACCAACGCTAAAAAAGTTTAAGACATTATTATGCCATAAATAAACCTAATGACAACACTTAGCATAGATGGTTTAGGAGCACGCGCACATACTCATCTTATGAACTTTACAATCCAGACCAATACTTTCAGGAGCAGCGATTCTTGTGGAAATATTTAAGTGCCTATAAAACGACAAATAAGAACAATGACCTTATGCATAATTTGAGTGAAGGCCTCTCAGGTTATCGCTGTGTGGAAATTTGATACAGTTCTGACCAATTTGCTAAGAGAACTGAACTATGGATGGTTGGACAGACAGTTGCATCACCATGCAATTACCTCACTGGTCCTATGGCCAGATTACCTGATAATTAAATCTGATTTGCTGTTATTGCCAGAAATGCCATAAAAATTCCTAAAAATGATGGACACTAAAGCCCTGGTTTGAATTCACTTATTATCAGCTGGAACATTATTAACATGATTTCGTCACTTAGAAGTATGCTTAATCAAGTTCATCATCAATGGTATGCTCTTTTTGTACTGCATGGAAATAAGTTTTAGGTTTTACTCTTTTTACTGGGACACAAATTAATAACTTGACAACTGGTTCTTATGTACAATCCCTGCAAGGCTTAAGCTCATCAAGGACACACATATAGCCTCCTCATATTCACATGCCTACAGGTTTATACAATGACACACAATCTCTCTTGGCTGAACACTTCGGTATCATCCTGATTCAGGTGTCTATACTTAAGAGTGCAGCAGGGGCACATCTTGGTACTGAATTTAGGATGATTATGAAAGTAACGACAGTATCAGTGTCTTAATTTGTGATTTCTCAAATTTGTTGTTGAGCTGTCTTAAACCGGAGAAATAATATTTTTCTCCACAATTTAAAAAAAGGTGTCCCTGCTTCCTTCACATTTAGATTGGCTGGTGGAAGAGATCTGAGGTATTGACTTCAGTGCTCTTAGCGAGGCAGCAGACAGACCCTGTCAGGATTATTCAGTTAATTCAATAGAACAACAACTCTGTTCTTCTTAGCGTACAACAAGTGTGTACCTTTTGGCTGCTCCCTTGTATTCCAACAAGTGGTTGCCACAGAGGATTAATCCACATTGGTAATTTGGCAGAGGTTTTACACCGGATGCCCTTCCTGACGCAACCCCCCATGGTGAGAGGGGTTTGTGTCCCCACCTGGAATCGAATCAGGGACCTTTCGCTTCAAAGGCGAATGCGCAAACCACTACGCTACCAGGGACACTCTTAGCGCACAACAAGTACTTACCTTAAAAGCACTAAAAAGACAGCTTTTCACAGTAACAGAAGTTAATAACTTAAATTTTATTCGCAAATTTAGATTTTACATGAAAATACATATGGCATAAATAAAACAATTCATTATTACAGGATCAGGCAGGCACAGTTTTTGGACTCTTTGATACATTTTATATTAAGCATTGTGTTGTCTGTTGTGAAAAATGGACCATGTCTTGAGAGTGAGTGTCCTACTACTGACAAAGAAATTATGGACTACATTATCAAACCAAAGTAAGATGGTCAATCAAAGAAGTCCTGCTGACAGTAGGCTGAATGTGGAAAAACGGAGACATGCTTGTTAAAATTTCACTTATTTTTCTAAAGAAATCCCAGTTTGTTCATCCTCTGATTTGTAAATTGAGCATCAGTAAATATGAAGGCTTAAAGAAAATACTTGTACTTCTTTAGCATAATAAGAAGGGAAAAAAATGAAATGGTGTTTTTATTTGTGTTAGGTTTACTGGTCGGGCCCATTTGAGATCAAACTGGGCAGGGTGACCAGACCGCAACAAGCTAGTGTCGCTCTCAATATGTGGGATATGTTGACATATGATAAAAAATAGGACACCTGGTCATCATACTGAGTGACCCATGAGCTGAAATGAGTTTGACACCTCCTGCCATAGACTGTGGTTTAAACCTGTAACACACTCTACCATGACAAAATCAAATAGTCTTACTGGGAAGTGGAAAGTGTGGGAAGCTCCTCTGACAGGGGCATCACCAAGAAGTTTGGCAACAGAGTGGTACAGAGGGGACCAACAATAAGGCAGGGGTGCCACAGGTAATCAATACATTTTATAAGGTTGTGCGAAGCCCTGCATACAGATGGTACACATGGTATCACATAAGTGGTTGCACAAGAGTTCAAACATCATTCTGTCTAGAGTATCTACTTAAAGGAAAGTACAAAACTTTTAGCATCAAAAAATACTTTGAGTAATCTACTCATTATTCACATTCATATTCATTACAGGGGTATGACAAGGTTCCTTCAGATTCTCCCGTTTTCTCCTAAGGTGTCACCACAGCAGATGAATCTGCATATGTGATTTGCCATAGACTGGGAGTATAGTGGCTTGTGAGACAAATGTGTGCAGCGGTTTACACATTCGCCTGACACGTGAAAGGGCCACGGTTTAATTCCAGGTGGGGACACAAACCCCTCCCACCATGGAGGTGAAGGCATCCGGCGTAAAACCTCTGCCAAATTACCAAATAATCCATTGTGGTGACCCCTTGGCAAGAGAACAAGGGAGCAGCTGAAAGTACATTTATTAGTGGATCATAATCATTGATTAAGTAACATTTCTATCACTTTAATGTTGCAGCTAGAAATTATTTTAACTATTTATACACCTCTGGGTAGCTTAGTCAATTGATATCAATGGATTAGCCCACAATGTACAATTTTTACATCTAAAATATAGCAGAACAGGAGTATAAAGTACCTTAATATACTACTTAAAGCATAAATAGATTAAAACTATAGTACTTAAATTATATTCCTTCAATGGTCCTAGCTATGCTTTCATCAAATGATGTTGGGCATTCTAACACTAACAGTACTCTAGTCCAATGGGATCAGTAGGAGGGCCACTTATATTTCAGAGCTGGGGGGGCAAGTGCCACCCTATGCTATAACTCTGTATACGCCCCTGCCCTTTGAGAACAGGCTACTGCAAAGAATAAAAATCTTAATCAGTGCACCTCAAATTCCATTCAAAATGAACAATTAAGTATCTGACTAAAGACAATAAAATGTAACTATCTTCTGGAGCTATCCAGCTTCAGTTAAACCTAACCACATGTCTCTGGTGTCACCGTGCAGCAGCATCAACAGGAACCCACGCATAAAGGAATGAATGAACGTGATACAGTTAGAACCCTATCCGTGATAGGACGGGACTCTGACGTGTCCCGATCACTTTCACTGAACCCTGGCAGAGACACTTATCCATCAGCATGTAGGCTGCACCATCCATAGCATATATTAGCCCTGGCGACATAAACAGCACCTACAGCCACGAAATAAAGTTCTGCAGCAGCAGCAGCGGGGTGCTTTCAAATCTGTTAATATCTCACCCCTGTTCCTCCGCCAAGTGATGTAGTTCTTTAACGGAAGAAAAACAAAAGTCATGTGATGCTAAAGTAGCAGCATGCTAAGACTTTGTGTTTAAATATTCAAATTAATCGGTCCGTGCTCACAGGTGTGCCACGACTAACGCCTTCGCTAACGTTTCGCGACGTGACTCGGCCGGTCAGGAGCAACGGGACCGCCTGCGCCTCTGTTTACTTGCGCATCACTTCACGTGTGCATCGGCAGAAGCGGAGACCTGTACGGTCCTGCATCAGTGCGGCATCAGACCCGCGACACCTCCGGAGCACTGCGGTACCAGCTCCGTGAATTAAGGAGAAACTGGAGCATAAAATAACGGACTCGGTTATGGGTTTTTTTTTTTTCTAAAAACATGCTTCGTCTGTCCCGCGCAAAGTTTCCCACGAGTCCCGCAGGACACCTGAGAGCGAGTACCTACCGTCAATCGCCATGATGCTCCGTCCCGGACTCTACCAACTGTGGGGGGGTGTGATGGAGGAGGGAGGTCATTCATTCGTGTGCGTGTGTAAGTGTGTGAGAGAGACATTGTGTAACAGTTTTATATAAATTCATTTGGAACAGTCTAAATTTAAAAATCCAAGCATCTAATCAACATTTACGTATACAGTATATTATGTAAATATTATTATTTCTATTAGTGTTATTTCTATTTTATTTTATTTATCTAATCTTATTTTAACTTATTTTATTTACTATTCTCTATGGTGTTTATGTGTGACAGTTTGTATTATGTTAAATTTTTACGTTGTTTAAAAATGTTGCTCCAACATGCCTTTTAATTGCCCCCTGGGAAAAAATAAAGTTTTTTGAATTTGAATTTAATAATACAGGCTACAAATATATTGCATCGGTTTTCAGTATTTGTTATTGATGTATGGTCATCTATTTTTGTGCTGCATGTTTAGTTTCATTCTATTCCTATTCCATTCACTTGCCACACATACAACCCCAACTTCAAAAAGGTTGGGACACTGTGTAAAATATAAATAACACAATGCAATGATTTACAAATCTCACAAACTAATATTTTATTCACAAGAGAACCTAGAAAGCATACCAAATGTTGAAAGTGACACATTTTACTATTTCATGACAAATACTAATAAAAATACAAATAATCATACATTGCTCATTGCAGAGTAATCATGTGCGATTACACCTTTTATTAATTTTGATATCCTAATTTATACTTAATAGACTGTGTTAGAAGCAACCAAAAGAAGAAGACCTATAGATAAGATATGAGAGATTATCATTTATTTATACCAAAGTTGTGAAATTATTTTGTTACAGCAGGAAAAATGCTAAAATATGTACCTTCGGCTTCTCCCTTGTATTTTCCCCAGTGGGTCGGCACAGTAGATTAATCCACATTGGTAATTTGGTAGAGGTTTTACACTGGATGCCCTTCCTGATGCAACTCTCAATGGTGAGAGGGTCTTGTATCCCCACTTGGAATCAAACCAGTGACCTTTCGCTTGTAAGGCAAAGGTGTAAACCACTATACTATGGGGGACACTAGGAAAACTGTTAAGATAAACAACAAAAAAACATAGTAGCTTAAAAAAGGAGGAGTTATGACAGCTAAATGTATTTTGCAAATCTACACTGATTTTTTGGGTCAAGAGTTGCTGAAAAGTGGCTCTTTTGATAGTAAAGGTTTAGGAGAAGTATGCTGTCTTTCCATGCCACATTCTAAGACTATTCCATCTCATTTCTGGGGCAAATATTGTAAATTAAACTTAATTTCAGTTGTTACTGAATTCCTCATTTAGATTTTTTGAGATATTCTTTATTTATTCAAAACAAAGCAGGAGGTGGCAGAGGTAAAGATGTTGAGATTATCTCTGGAAGTGACCAAGATGGACAGAATTAGAAGTGAGTGCATCAGAGGGACAGCTCACAATGAGAAGTTTGAGACAAAGTCAGAGAGGCAAGGTTGAGATGGTTTGGACATGTGCAGAGTAGGAATAATGGATATACTGGACAAAGGATGTTGAAGATGGAGCTGCCAGACAGGAGGAAAAGAAGAAGGCCACATTGTAGGTTCATGGATGTAGTGAATGAGGACATGCAGAAGTGGATGCAAGGGATAGGGTGAGATAGGATGAGCAGAAGATCGGATGTGGCAACACCTACGGGAGCAGCCAAAAGAAGAAGACACATTTATTTATTAAAAAAGTAGGGAAATTATATATATATATTTTTACTTTGTTATAATAATTTCAGGTATATTTGAGCAAAAAATCCCACAATTGCAGTTGGTCTAAGATGCAAATTTAATGCTTTTGTAGCATTTATAATCATGTTTTATATTTATGTTGATACTTTTTGAAGTGTGAACTGATTGTTTAACAATAAAAGCATTGTAAAGTTTTTAATTTTCTAAAACAAAAAACATATCTTAAAGGAAAGATGTAGAACAGATTGATCCATTTAGTTCCTTGGAAATTAGTTAAATATTAACTCTACTTTGAGAAACTAAAATTTAAAAAATGCTGCTTATACTTGAATGCGTCAGTAATAGTGATTTACTATATAACACCCACACTTTTATTTGTATTACTTGAGTATTTTGCTCTGTGGTATTTTTGATTTTACATGTGTTTAGGATTTGCATGCTTCCTCCACCACAGGGCAAGAAGTAACTGTCCCTCATAAAGAATGTTACAAAATATGTTTATAATAACAAATAATAATGTTTATGATACCAGTCCCCATCAAAAAGGTCTTTGTCTTATAAGATTCAAAGTCATGCATGTGATGGCCAAAAGTACATGGACACATAAATATTGTAACACTGCTGCAGTGTGTTTTTGAACATTTCATTCTACAACAAATTCTAAAACTCTACTCTTTGTCACAATTTTCCAGAGTATCTTGCAGTCTGGTTGCAGGAATTTGCTCCTATTCAGCAACAAAACCAGCAGAAAGACCTGATGCTGTGTGATAAAGTCTGGCTTGTTTTCCTCTTTCATTTAATGCTGGTTTGGAGCTCTTTGAAGGCCGGTTATTTTCTACCACAGCAAAATAGAGAAAATCATTCCATCATGCATTTTGCTTTGTATGTATTATTTAAATATAATACAATAAAGCTGCTTATTTCAGTAAAATGGCTACAATTCAGTAAAGCAAAATAAAATGTTATAAAAATTGGTTACTAAACATACAGTCATGTGAAAAAGAAAGTTTTCACAGGACTCTATGCAATCCTTTGAAAAACTATGTACATCTGTACTGCTTCCATAGGACTTAGGAGGGTAAACAACATCCAGGTGCTGCTAATCAAATGCACTTCATCAACTGCTCATCACCCAGTATGACTGCCTCTATCAAGGCAGAAGTTTTGGCAGTTTTGCTGCTCTGGAGCATTCAGATGTGTGTAAACGCAATGCCACAGTCCCAGAAGTGAAAGTCCCGGCAAATTCACCACAATGTCAGACTGTGCAATGCTCAGAGAAACTGTGAAAAATCCAAGTGCTACATCTCAGTCTCTATAGGCCTCAGTTAGCAGGTTAAATATTATAGTTCATAGAACTGGAAAAAGACAGAACAAGCGTGGCTTCTTTGGAATGATTACCAGGAGAAAGCCTCTTCTCTCTAAAAAAAAGAACGTGACAGCATGGCTTAGGTTTGCAATGTTGTATCTGAACAAACCTCATGACTTCTGGAAAAATGTCCTTTGGACAGATGAGAGCAAAGTGGAGCTGTTTGGGCACAATGCACAGCACCACGTTTGGTGAAAACCAACACAGAATATCAGCACAAACACATCATACCAGGATTTGGGTTTGTTTTGCAGTCACATGAGCTTGGAACCTTGCAGTCACTGAGTCGACCGTGAACCCATCTAATCTGTTCACCGAAGTATTCTAGAGTCAAATGTGAGGCCATGTGTCTAACATCTAAAGCTTGGTTGAGCTGAGGTGTTGCAGTGGTCCAGTGAAACTCTAGACCTCAACCAGACTGAAATGGTGTGATGGAACCTAAATAGAGCTGTGCATAAAGGAACGAACTGAAGAAATGTTGTCAAGAAGAGTGGGCCAAAATTCCTCCAAAAGGAGGTGAGAGACTGATAAAGTCATACAAAAAATTATTACTTCAAGTTATTGCTGCTAAAGATGGTTCTACAAGCTCCAGAACAGAATAGAAAAACTTTGTCACTGTATACAAGATACAATAATACTGGGAGTCATGGGGTGTACTTAGTCACATGACTGCATAGAGTGCTGTGAAAATTTTCTTTTTATATTATATTATATTATTATTATTTTATTTTATTTTTTATTATTATCTTAAACAACTATAACAAACAACTTCTCAAATATGGGATAAAAAAGTATTTAGTGTAAAGGTGGGGGCACAAGCCCTTCTTACCATGAAGAGTGGCGTCAGGAAGGGCATCCGGCGTACAACCTGCCTGAGGATTGAGCCTCTGTGGCGACCCCTTGGAGAAAATGCAAGGGAACAGCTACAGGTACATTTCAATGTGTATTTGAAGTGTTGGGACAAAGTATTAAAATGAGAGAACAGATACATATATACTGTTGTATTACCATTTCTCCTAACTCTAACCGTGGAGCCTAAATTTAAAAAAAAAATCAAATAACATAACAGGGCTGTCCACATACTTACTCTTTATTAACCAACCAAGTTCAAGTGTTTCCCACATTGCTTGCGTCACTGTTCGAAGACACGCCCACTAGGCTTTCCTTTACTACATTTCCGCACTTTTCTAGTTTGCTGCAGACGCACCTTATTAGTCGGACTTTGCTCAAGTTATTTTGGCATTTGGAAGCTTAAAAACATGAGTGAAATTAACCGGAAAGAAGAAGCTCCGACTGAGAGCGCTGACGAACGAGACTGGGCTGCGGCCAAAGCTTTTTTCGACACCCTCAAATCCAACAAACCGAGACCTGTGAGTGTTTTACTTCACTTTGCGTCACCAAAAAGCGTGTGCGTTGTGTTACGTACTTTCTTGTGTACCTGTGTGGGTAACAAAGCCTTGTACAAGCTGTAATTAACTTTTTTTCGTTCCTGTCCATCCACTCCCAGCCCAAACCCAAGAATGCAGTGACCATCGCCGTGTCCTCTCGCACTCTCTTCGATATGAGGGCAGAGAGGAAGATCTTTGAGGAAGAGGGATTGGAGAAGTACGTGGCTTTCCAGGTGAAACATGAAAACGATCCCCTAAAGCCAGGAGCTGCCTTCCCTTTCGTCAAGGTAGGCCTGAGCTCCGTGAATGTCAAACCTGCTGCAAGTCTGTGCAGTGGTGTTTGCAGGGCGTGGCACCTGAAAATTCTTTATTCAGCTGTAACAACCACCTTGATTACAGTCAAAAGTGATAGCTGCCAATGAGCTGCATAATCCTTCAGACCTGCATGTGCATCTGATGCCTGGCATCTGAATCACAATCAGAATACTTTATTCATTCCAGGGGGGGACATAGCATAAAGCTGAACACACCTGGGGCCAAGTGGTGTAAAAGCAGGTGTTTGGATTTTTTCAGTCAGAGCCAGAACAACAATCCAAACTGTTTCTTCATTTAAGTTAGCATGAGTGTCTGTTGATTACCCATTTGTTGCAGGGGTGTTTCCAGGATTAAAAAAAAACATGGGGTGGCACAGGGGGGCCAAGAACAAGGCAGGGGCAGGCCCAAAGGAAATCAGAGTTATTATTAAATCAGAATTAAAGTCGGTGCTGAAAAATCATAATTATGTCCATTCAGTGCGCATGCACAACCCGTGTGCAGCCTGTTGCATACGCTTTGTACTTTTAAAAAAATATATTTTTACGGTTTAATCTTGCTTTTGAACTTATAAGACTGTCTTTTCTGACTTGTTTACTTTTTCTCTCTACCATGCAAGTATTCTGAGTCTGATTCTGGTATGATAACCCAGCCACAGGGGCAACACACAAGTGTATTCCTAGTCCCAAGCCTGGGAAAATGGGGAGGACTATGTAAGGAAGGGCATCTGGCATAAAATCTTTGCTAAATCCAAATGCGGATTCATAATATATGATCCACTGTGGCGACCCCGAACGGGAGGAGCCGAAAGAAGAAGAGTATGTGTATATGATGGTAATGTTGCAGCTGTTGATGATTTTAATTGCTTATACACTGTTTAAAAGCAACTAAAAGACACCCCAAAAATCAAAGTGAAAAAGTGATGTGGCAGGCTAATCCATTTTGCTGAAATGATACTCAGTAGTTTATATGCCCCCCACACGCTTGTATGCTCCTAATGAAACGATGGACGGTGTACTGGGGGATCTCCTCCCAGATCTGGACCAGGGCGTCACTGAGCTCCGGGACAGTCTGAGGTTCAACCTGGCAGCGTCAGATAGACTGAAACAAAATGTCCCAGAGGATTTAGGTCAGGCAAATGTGGGGGGCAGTCAGTGGTATCTATTCCTTCATCCTCCAGGAACTGCCTGCATACTCTTGCCACATGAGTCGGGTATTGTCATGCACCAGGAGGAACCAGGACCCACTGCACCAGCGCAGAGTCTGACAGTGGGTCCAAGGATTTCATCCTGATACCTAATGGCTGTCAGGGTGCCGTTGCCTAGCTTGTAGCAGTCTGTGTGTCTCTCCATGGATATGCCTCCTCAGACCATCACTGACCCATCACCAAACTGGTCATGTTGAATGACGTTACAGGTAGCATAATGTTCTCCACTGCTTCCCTAGACCCTTTCACATCTGTGACATGTGCTCAGGGTGACACTGATTTTATCTTTGAAAAGCACAGGGCGCCAGTAATGGACCTGCCTATTCTGGTATGCTATGGCAAACGCCAGTGGAGCTCCATGGTGCCAGGCAGTGAACACAAGGCCCACTAAGGGACATTAGGCCCATATGGAAACCTTTAACTTCAAGCCTGTCTATGTATAGAGACTACATTCTACACATGGACAGGAGACTTTGCAAATATCTTACCAGTTCTTAATTGTATTCATCAAAATTTCAAGAAACAGTTCAAGAGTAGCATATTCAGAAACAACACTTCTATAAGAAATCTAACTTTCATGATGCTGATTCAGCTTTATGATCATTTAAAAGATGGGATTCATGCTGCTGTTGAACTGCTTCCTGCAATAATGATGAGGATATCTAACGTATAATATCAGAAACACTCATCAATTAATATAATTCAACAGTACCACATTCTACAAACTCCATAAATTTGTAAACTTAAATTAACACCTTTCTTAAACAGATAAAAAACATAACATTAACAATTGTGATTGATGGTGACCTGTCAGGATATACCCCAAATCTTACCCTAGAACAGCTGGGATAGGCTCCAACCCTATAGAAATATACAGTACCTTCGGCTGCGCCCTTGTATTTTCCCCAAGGGGTCACCACAGGGGATTAATCTGTACTGGTAATATGGCAGAGATTTTACAATGGATGCCCTTTCCTGATGCAACCTTCCATGGTAAGAGGGGCTTGTGTCCCCACCTGGAATTGAACCAAAGACCTTTTGCTCGTAAGGTGAACATGTAAACCACTACACTATGGGGACACTAGACTCCAGTCCTATAATGCAGGTATATAATACAGGGCTGGATTAATTTTACATAATAAACTGTCAGCTGACTGTTTTTGTAGAATAATGATGGGATATTCACATCTTAAGAAATCTGTGTTCACCCCTAATGGCTATTTCATCATCACACATATTCTTGTTTTGTTTTTGTTTTTAAACCAGCAGTTGACTAATAAGAAGTGGATGGAAATGTTCCAGTGGTGCTTACAAGAAATTGAAAATATAATTTCTTTTATGATTATAATTTCTGCATGCAGGCTAGAATATCTACCCCTAAATAAAGCAAAGCCCAACCAGTCAGCTGCAGGAGATTTTGACAAATTAGCCCCCTTAAAAGTACCAAATGGCATTCTCATCTGCACCCAGTGATGTACAAATAACTGTCATTGAGTTCCTGTGATACTGAAGAAAATGTAAAATCTTGATGACCTGTCTTTTGCTGCTCACTATGATTCCTCAGTGAATTTATGGGCATTTTATGGAAGACATTAGAGGTAGTATCTTTGGGAAGTGTCACACTGAATTTAAAAATATGTCTTTAACCTTTCTGTGTGCAGATTTGACCAAGTTGTGACTTTGAGAAGTTGTATGAATTTTAAATTGAGGCATTTAAGTGCTATAGGTTAATTGTTTTTAACCTTGGTCTTGATGCACATCCCTGCACACCCTGGCATCATTCTGCTCCTTCTTGGATAGGTGCATGTCTTAGTTTGAAATCCTCAGCTGTGTAATGCATAACTATACCAAGTCACCCCAGCCACATTGCCTTGCTTTAGTACTGTATGATTAACCAAAATAAAAAGTGGTTAGAATGTTGTAATGCTTGTGTTTTTTAACCTCATGTTGAGCACTTTGACTCAATATCCTGGCTTTGGTTGTATAGCATGGTGTTTTTCTTGCTCTCTTTCAGGCGCTAATGACTGTAAATGCTCGACTGAGGGAGCACTACCCAGACAGCGAGGAGCTGTTTGACATCGTCTTAATGACTAACAACCATGCCCAAGTTGGAGTGCGCCTCATAAACAGCATTAATCACTATGGTACGCTGCATCCTAAACTGAACATTGTTGATTGTTTAGTGTGATGATAGCTCAATCTAGCAATTACACACTAATAATGAAGAAGCAGCTTAATTAGAATGGGACTTCTTTTTCATACATCTCCAATGTTGCTTCAGATTTGACCATAGAGAGATTCTGTATGACGGGAGGAAAGAGTCCCATTGGATACCTGAAGGCCTACCTGACAAATCTTTACCTCTCCAAAAGTCCAGGCAAAGTCACAGAGGCCATAGATGAAGGTAAGCGATGCAACTGTTGCATTTTAATCAAAATTTTACTCCTATAGTTATACAGATATCTTTTTCTTTCAAGAGCCTTTTGATTTTTCAGTACTTCTTGTATTTACACACTTCCATGTTGACTTTGTATGACTCATTCATACTTCAGAGGGAAATCTTGACCTCGTATTGAGCTTCAAGAAGTAGATGGTTGAAAAGACCACCTGCCATTCAAATGAACACAGAATAAGCATATGCATAAAACCACCCCGCAAAACACTGATGTTTATTGCGAATGAAGTGACTGATTAGAAAGACTTGGCCTTGATGGGCTCAGTTGCCCACAGCTGATTTACATTTTCTTTTCTACCAAGCATCAGTATTGTGTGGAATTTCGTTCCACAGACTCCATAAGTGGTTGATTGCATCTTCGCACATATTTTTCACACCCTCCTGTCCCTCCTTTTATCAGGAATTGCTGCTGCCACAATGTTTCTGCCCGACACAGAAATTAAACTGAGCGATACTCAGCTGAGAGTGGCATTTGATGGCGACGCTGTTCTCTTCTCCGATGAGTCCGAGATCATTGTGAAGGAGCATGGCCTGGACACTTTCTTTGAGCATGAAAAGCATTTTGAGAACAAACCTCTCGCTCAGGTAATGCATGGTTGTTTCTGTGTATTGACAAGATGTGTTTTCATACTGGTTACTCTACTTCATTTGTTTTTCCTTTCTGTTTCGTCTTCCCTTTTTTAAGAAACAGTGTAGCATAGTGGGCTTTAGATTACATATGCAAATTTTAGGAAAAGTACAAGATAGGTGTTTCAGGAACATTAAGATGTACAATTACGTCTGTAAGATTTGGGACAGTGACACATTTTTTTTGTACAGCACCACAGTGGGTTTTAAATTAAACTGTCAAAATGTGATATAAGTGCAGATTTTCAGCTTTGATTCATTTGGTTTGATCAAACACTTGCATTAACTGTTAAGGAATTATAGCCAGTTTCATAAATAGTTCCCCGTTTTCAGAAACAAAAGTATCATGGCCAGGTGAGGTCTGTTCCCTCATTATTCCATGACAAAGCTAAGCATATAACAGATCTGGATTTGATTCCAAGAGCTAAACTTGCATTTGATAGTTGTTTATTGAAACTCTCAATGTTAGATCCAAAGCAGAGTTATCAAAAGTAACACAGTATAATATCGCACAATCCCATAATTCATAATTCATGGGGTGGGTAGTCTGAAAAACCAAAATATACCTATCACAGAGATAAAAGTTTAGGAATGGCTAAAACAACAATCTTGTACATTCTTGTAAAGAACAAATGCACTGGCCAGCTTAGCAACACAAAATAGCCTGGAAGACCACAGAAGACAACTAAAGTGGATGATTACAGAATTCTAAGAAAAATCTGTTGCTAACATCTCGCAAAAAACACTCTCAAGGAGGTTGGTATATCATTGTCAAAGTTTGCAATCAAGGGATGCCTTCATAAATGTAAATACAGAAGGTTTACAGCAAGGTGCAAAACAATGGTTACGCTCGAGAACAGGAAAACCAGAAAACATTGACTAGAGCCTGCCCAGTTCTGGAAAAAATTGTTTGGACAGATGGAGCCAAGAAGAACTTGTACCAAAATGATGGGAAGAGAAAAATATGGAAAAGGAAAGGAACAGCTAATTATCTGAAGCATACATCATCTGTCAAACATAGTGGAGGCACTGTTAAGGCATGGACATGTAAGGCTACCACTGGAACTAGTTCACTAGGTGATGGACGCTGCTGATAGAAGTAGCAGGTGAATTGTACAGGACTAACACTCTGCTCAGATTCAGCCAAATGCTGCAAAACTGATGAGACTGAGCACATTGACAATAAACTGGACTTCATTGAACACACAGAAGCCATCTACAAAAAGGTCAGAGCATCTCTTTTTTTTCTGAGACGACTCAGGTCCTTCAGTATCTGCTGGACGATGCTCAGGATGTTTCATGAGTCTGTGGTAGCCAGTGCCATCCTCTATGCTATAGTGTGCTGGGGCAGCAGACTGAGAGTAGCGTACACCAACAGACTCAACAAACAGATCTGCAAGACCAGTAACATTGTGGGAGTGGAGCTTGACTCTGACAGCGGTGTCAGAAAGGAGGATGCTGTCCAAGTTAAGGGCAATACTGGACAATCCTTCACACCCTCTCCATGATGTGGTGGACAGACACAGGAGCATGTTCAGCATTCCACCATGATGTACCACAGAATGCCGCAGGAATTCATTCCTACCCGTGGTCATCAAACTTTATAACTCCTCACTATGACACCAGGACTATTTCCACTTGCTTTACCTTTATATACTGTATATAGTATTGTCTGAATTTGGAGCATTTATGCTACTTTAAACTTTGACACATAAAGTTGATAGATTTAATCTTTTATGTTCTGCCCCCAAATTTATTTTCACTATATTTATTTTATAATATATATAATATTATTATATTTATTCATATTCACTTTCATATTCTCATTCATATTCACTCATTTTTATATTTCATTACTTTATATCTAACTGTGCAACTGTAATTACAATGCAGTTCTGATTTATGACTCATGATGTGCTAGACAAGCACAAGCGCATGTCTGAACAATAAACTGATCCCACCTCAGTGCATCACTGAACGCTTCAGAAAAACCACTACTACCTGTGGCTGATAAACTTTACAGCTCCTCCCCTTGATACCTGGACTATATTCTATTGCCATATAGGTTTTTTATATATTTCTATTTTCTATCTTTCATTTTAAATTTTATATATACTTAATAGAGTGTTTGTAATATAAGCAATTTCCCCCTGGGATTAATAAAGTATTCTGACTGATGATATTGCCAAAAACAATCTAAGAGTTTCAAGAAATGGGATATTCGTCAATGACCAAGTCAACCACCAGATTCTCAACCCAATCAAGAATGTTTTTCAGTTACTGAAGACAAAACATAAGGCAGAGACACCCAGAAACAAGCAGCAACTGAAGGCAGCTGCAGTAAAGGCATGTCAAGGGAGGAAACGCAGCATGTGGTAATCTCTATAGGTTCTAGACTTCAGGCAGTCACTGACTGCAAAGGATTTTCATCCAAGTATTCATATTAGTTTGTCCCATTACTTTCGAGCCTCTAAAAATGGAAGAATATGTATAAAAAATGGCTGTAATTCCTTAACAATTAATGCAGTTCTTTTGTCAAACCCCTTGAATTAAAGCTAAAAGTCTGCACTTTGATCTTATTTTAAGCGTTTGATTTAAAATCCACTGCGGTAGTGTATAGAGGCAAAACTGAAAAAAATGTGGTTGTCCAAATACATACAGCCCTAACTGCAGATGCTTGATATTGATCAGCAGTATATGTTACTCTCTAATTGCAGCTGAACAGAAACATTCTGAAAATGGTATAGTGTTTATTGTATGGCTGAGCATTTCCCTCTGTTATTTCTTGATAAAATACTGCAAGTGTAGTGTCTTACTCTGCCATTCACCCTTTGTAACAAGCCTCTCACTCTGTGTCTTTGTAGATAGTTTTCTTGTGCAATAATGGCTGAAATGTTGTTTCAAAAGCTGACTCAGTATCAGTAGGCAGTATCAACTGTCACTGCATACTAATGTACCCTGATAGATTTCTTTTTTATTAATTAAAGCAAAACCTGTCTGCTGATATGAACATATCAGGCCCTCAGAATTGACTGCAGGGTTAAGGAACCTGCTTGGCAGGCTGTAAATACTGTATGTTTTAAATCAACTGAGATGTATTTTTGTGTGTGCTTTAGAGAGCTTTGTAGATAGTTCTTTTCTATGAACAAACACATTGCAATGAATTTTCTGCTTCATTCTTGAACTGATTCAAATCTATGTAATCAGTTAACCTCATCTAACATAGACTCGCATGCATTGTAGCTCATCTGTCCTCTTTTTATCTTTGCAGTCCTCACTTTAAATTAAATTAAGTTAATTCTTTAATGTTTTCAGGGCCCATTAAAGTGTTTCCTGGAGGCCCTGGGGAAGCTCCAGAGAAAATTCTACGCCAAGAATGATCGTTTGAACTGCCCCATCAGAACCTTCCTGGTCACAGCCCGAAGTGCTGCCAGCTCTGGGGCTCGCGTCCTGAAAACCCTCCGCAGCTGGGGCCTGGAGATCGACGAGGCTCTCTTCCTGGCGGGGGCTCCTAAAGGGCCCCTGCTTGAGAAGATCAGGCCACACATCTTCTTTGATGACCAGATGTTCCATATTGAAGGGGCCAAGGAGCTGGGAACCATATCGGCACACGTTCCCTATGGGATTGGACAGAAGTACCATAAGGGCAAACGCATCGAGCAGCCTGAAAAAAAAGAATGACCTAAAAATAAATATTACAAACACACTACTTTATCACCTTGATAGGAAAAGATTTCCTCCAAATTGAATATTTATTATCAGGAAAAATAGTTGTATGTTAAAGGAATCTATTTCAGATTTTGTTAATGAATTCGCAGTATTTTCCTTATGAGAAGAGAATGTATTTTTATAGCGAAGTTACACTAGGTGCCTTTACTTTCAGTTAATGCTGTTAAGGAAAAGAAACTTTTTAATCATAAGTGCTTGCCAATTGAAAGGGCAGCAGAATACTTTTATACCATAAATAGATGTTTATCTTTATTATTCAGGCTTATCCACCTACCTAATATAGTGTTTGTCCCCATTTGCTGCCCCACGTACTGTAAATCATTGAGCCTTGGCTGCCCATGACCCTGTCGCCAGTTTACCACTGTTCCTTCCTTGGACCACTTTTAATAGACACTGACCCCTGCAGACCAGGAACATTCCACATGAGCTGCAGTTTTGGAGATGCTCTGACCCAGTTGTCTAGCCATCACTATTTGGCCTTTGTCAAACTCACTAAAATCCTTGCGCTTGCCCATTTTTCCTGCTTCTAACGCATCAACTTTGAGTACAAACAGTTCACTTGTTGCCTAATATATCCCACCTTCTAACAGGTGCCACGATGAAGAGATATTCAGTGTTATTCACTTCATCTGTCAGTGGTCATAATGTTACTTGTGAACGGTGTGTATTTACTGGTCAAGAAAAATTCGTTGCTGTAGTACATATTTATTTGGTTTTTATAAAAACACACCAGCCTGGTAAAGATTGCCAGTTTCATCATTTTTGGTGTCTGGCAATAATCTCACAAATGTAGTATTTTATGAGGAAGTATTTTATAACTTCAAGCATAGAATAACTTTGGCTTACAAGGAACACTTATGTTGTCTTTCTCTATTACAGTTCTTGCTGTTCATGTACACAAGCGACATAAAACTTGATTGTATTCAGTGGGTTGTTTACACTGCATCTGTGCACTGATCAGCAAACTAAATTTTTTATGACAGACTGATTACATCTATGTATGTTTGCAGATGTTTCAGATTTCACATTGCAAAAATATGTACAGTAAATGTGTGCTGTACCAAACATCAGGGAGGTGTTGCACAGTTAGACTCATGTTTTTAAATGCTGGTCCTTCTCACTGTTTGCACTCACATTTTGGTAATGCAGTGACATCTTTTCTATACCATTCAGCTTTTTATCTATGATATCTAAGTGGATTTAACTCAAAGGATGGAGATGGATTAATAAAGCAATGTGTTGGAACCCTAATTTTTGGTGTTTGTCAATGGTCGAAAGTAAATAATTGCCAGTGCTATACTGTAATAAGTAATTTGAGGCACTTATGCTACTTTATACTTGGTTTGACAGAGAAATGTACTGTAGAATTTGATATATTCATTTGGCGGTTGATTTTACATGCATTTAAACATCTAAAATACAATATATTGTTTTTGTTAAACATTATTTTACCTCCATCAAAACTAGAATTTTACTATGGAATCTTGTTATGCTTCAGATACACTATATATGCAAAAGTATTAGACCACACCTCCTAATCACTGAATTCAGATGTTTCAGTCAGTCCCATTGCCACAGAGATATAACATCAAGCACTTAGCCTTGCAGTCTCCCTTTACATTCTGAAAGAAAGAGTCATTCTGAAATGCTCACTAAATTCAAGTGTGGTACTGTAATAGAATGCTACTGCAGGGGAATGCTACCTGCTTGACTGCATTGTGCCAGCTCTAAAGTTTGGTGGATGAGAGATAATGCTATGGGATTGATACTGCTGAGTTGGCATTAACCCCTTCATTCCAGGGTAGGGAAATCTCAATGCTTCAGCTTACCGAGACATTTTAGACAATTCTATACTTCAATCTTTGTGAGAACAGTTCAGGTGAAGCCTTTTTCTCTTTCAGGATGACTGTGCCCCAGTGTACAAAGTAAAGTCCATAAAGGTGTGTTTGGAAGATCTTCACTGGCCCGCACACAGCCTTGACCTCAACCTCATCCAACACCTTTGGGATTAACTAGAATGGAGACTGTGAATCAGGCACTCTCATCCAACCTTGTGTCTGACCTCACAATTGCTCTTCTGGATGATAGACAAAAATTCCCACAGAAACCCTTAAAATCTTATAGAAAGCCTTCCCAGAAGAAGGGAAGCTGTTAGAGCTGCATTGGGGCAACAACTCCATATTAATGCCTGTAGGTTTAGAATGGGATGTCATAAAAACTCTCATAGTGTAGGTGACTCAGTAGTGTATCTGTGCCTTTAGTTTAGCATTTCCAGCAAATAAAGGTTATCCTAGATGGTTGAATTTAGGGAGCCACTGCCCACAAATATAACCTTGTGTAACAGCATTGCTTTTTTTTGTTTTCTACTTCTCTAATCATCTCATGACTACTCAAATCTATCTTGAGGCCCTTTGAGGATACTTGATGAATACTTGGGAAACAAGATTCCATAGATAAGTTCAAGCTACAACAAAAATAATGCTACACAATTACTGAGGTGCAAGTGTTCTAATAATGGAAGGTTTATTATCTGAGTTTTGAAAGAATGACATATTTTGTAGCTAATATTTCTGCAGTTATAATTGAACAGGATTTTGGTTGCAAAGCATTTACATTTAAATGTGTATTTTTATATTTTTTCAGTAGAGGCCTGTTTCCATTACTTGTATGTATATATTTTACCCATAGATGGCGCTATTTACCAGTAATTTCTCCTCTCAGCTGTGTTTTCCAAGTTGGTATGTGGGTTATCTGGCTTTGCTGAATTTATGTGTTTTTAAGTTGTAAATGGAAAATTGGCTATAACTGGTTTACCTGTCTTATCATCTTATCATGGTTACTACTAATAAAACCTATCTAGATCTAGGTATGGCATTCACAACTTGGCAACTCATGTAGGATTTTTTAAAAACAAGACTCCTTATTCACTTTGGATTTTTCCCCCGATTATTCCAATACCACAGCTCCAATTGCTTATTTGCCCTACAGCCTGATGTTTGGGGATGAGTCATTTCCTCATGAAAATAAATCCATTAGGTTTGTTGCACAACATTTTTGGAATGATTATATCTGAATCTTCTGTCTGTTCAGCCTCCATCAAGTCATCTTACATGTACATGATTAAGGAAGCCACAGAGGGGCGCTCCTGCTCAAGTAGATTGGGTTAATGGTTAGCTTTTCTTAAGCACAGACTGTAAATAAAATCTAGTAACACTGAGCTTTAAGTATTAGCAACCCTGAAATATAAAATAAAATCCTGCAAATGCCATCAAAAGAATGTCAAACTCTGACACAGTCTACCCTGCTTTAAACAAAACTACCTCTTTTCATATCAACCAAGTTCCCTCTTAGTGTATTGGTTTACACATTCGCCTCAAAAGCAAAAAGGTCCTTAGTTCGATTCCAGGTAGGGACACAAAATGGAACCACCATGGACCCACGGGAAGAATAAAAGGGAGCAGCCAAAGGTACATATATTTATATTAACTGAGTTCCCTCTCAGCCATTATTTCCAGGTACTGAAATATCATTGCCAAGCACAGCAGGAACAGCAAAATGCAAATCACTCTGTTCTCAGTGAACACTGGATCTAATTAGAAGTTAATGGACTAGTTCCTGCAGCTCCAGATATATTAGAATATCAGAGGTTTACCATTCTTGGCCTGAGAGAACACTTAATGTGTTCTACGTTAAGTAAATACACACTATAAACACACTGACAGTTGATCAATTCACTGCTGAAAAGCAAGTTATTCCATTAAAATGGGTCCTCTTAAGTGGAAACGTGGAAATAATTCTGAAATTGTAGGCAGAGAAAAATGACAACAGGGAAAAGGAAAGCTCTTTTAAAAGCCAGAACTCAGATGTTGTGAGTTTTGCAAATAAGTAATCTCTACATAGGCAAAATGAAGTAATGTATATTGCATATGTAAAATGAATATATCTATATATAGGTTACCTACAGTCATGAAAATTTTTTTTTACAGAATTGTATAGAGTCCTCTGAAAAACTCTGCACTTCTTGCTTAGGAATTAAGGGGTAAGAAGCAGCCAGGTGCTGCTAATCACATTCACTTGATTAACTGACCATCAGCCAGCATATAAGAGCAGAAGTTTTAGAAGTTTGCTGGTCTTGAAGTGTGTGTTAACACAATGCCACAAGCTTCCTAGGAGTGGCTGTCCCAGCAAATTCACCCCAAAGTCAGACAGTGCAATGCTCAGAGAAATTGCAAAAAACCCAATAGCTACATCTCAGACTCCACATTCCTCAGTTTGCATGTTAAATAGTAAAATTCATAACAGTAGAATTAGAAAAAGGCTGACCAAGTATGGCTTGTTTGGAAGGATTGCCAGGAAGATGCTTCTCCTTTTCTAAAAATCTTTGAAACTTTGCAAACCGAAGCTTAGGTTTGCAAAGTTGCATGTGAACTAGCCACAATATTTCTGAAACAATGTCCTTTCCTCAAAACCAAATACAGCATATTGGAACAAACACCCTAAACCAGCTGTCAACCATGGTGGTGGAGGGGCAATGATGTCGGCTTGTTTTGCAGCTACAGGACCTGAACACCTTGCAGTTATTAAGCTGACCATGAACTCCTCTGTAGAGCAAAATATTGCAGAATCAATCTGTCTAATAGCTAAAGCTTGGCTGAAACAGGACAATGATCCCAAGCAGAGCAGCAAATCTGCAACAGAATGGCTGAAAAAGAAAAGAATCAAAGTGTTGCAATGATCCAATCAATGTCCAGACCTCAACCCAACTGATATGCTATGGTGGGACCTTAAGAGAGCTATGTATATATGAATACCTGCAAACCTCAACAAACTATAACAACACTGTAAAGATGAGAAGGCCAAAAATCAATGTGAGAAACTGATGAAGTCATAAAGAATATAGTTACTTCACCTTATTTCTGCCAAAGGTGGTTATACAAATTATGCAATCATGCGGTGTACTTAGTTTTTCAATCGATTGCATGGAAACACACATGAAATTAGTCTGAATAGGAAATATAGCAAATAAACAGGACATGCTGACATTGTCAGAGTTAGAAATAATTTTAATTGAATGTATTCTTCAAACTTTTCCTTTATCA
>VUQH01041412.1:10940-31052 GCA_015106775.1 Etroplus canarensis | reverse complement strand
AGCCATACCATGAAGATATGGGAAAGGGTTGTTGAAGCTAGACTAAGAAGAGAGGTGACCATCAGCAAGCAGCAGTATGGCTTCATGCTGAGAAAGAGTACAGCAGATGAAATGTTTGCTTGGAGAGTGTTGATGGAGAAGTATAGAGAAGGTCAGAAGGAGTTGCACTGTGTCACTGTGAGCAGCCGAAAGAAGAAAAAGAGAGTTTAGGGTTTTTAATGGACTACCGGTGTCCCCGGTAGCAAAGTGGTTTGTGCGAAAGGTCCCTGGTTCGATTCCAGGTGGGGACACAAGCCCCTCTCACCATGGAGGGTTGCGTCAAGAAGGGCATCCGGCATAAAACCTCTGCCAAATTACTAATGCGGATTAATCTGCTGTGACGACCCCTTGGTGGAGAATACACTGGAGCAGCTGAAGGTACTGAATGGGCTAAATTAAGGGGTTACAGGTGTGGACTGTAACTGGGCCAGTTTAGCTGCTTAACTTTTTATACTACAAAATCATGTTGGTGGAGTATGTAAAAAATGCGATTTGATATTGACTTGATGAAAAAGACATAATCTGATTGCCCCAAAATCTGTATAGACCTACATAGTACAAGATTCAACAAGGTGCTTGAAACATTTTTCACAGTGTATGGTCCATACTGACATGACAGCATCACACATTTTTTGCAGAGTTGTCAGCTGCACATCTGTAATGCAAATCTACACTTTCACCATATTGCAAAAGTGCTCTATTAGATTGAGATCTGGTGACTGTGGAGACCATTTCAGTACAGCGAACAGTACAGTACAGCATGTTCAAGAAACAGGTCTGTGCTTGTGACATGGCTTCTATTGTCCAATTTTGATGAGTCCTTGCAAATTGTAGCATCAGTTTCCTGTTCCCAGCTGACAGGAATGGCACCTGGTATGGTCTGCTGCTGCTGCTGTGCCCATCTGCTTCAGGGTTCAACATGTTGTGCATTCAGAGATGCCCTTCTGCATGCCCTTGGTTGTAACATTTCCCCCCCCTCACTTTTTTTAAAGTTACTGTTGCCCTCCTGTCAGCTCAAAGCAGTCTGGCCGTTCTCTGATCTCTGGCATCAACAAGGCATTTTTGCCCAGAGAACTGCTGCTCACTGGATATTTTCTCTTTTTTTGGATTATTCTGTGTAAACCCTACAGACGGTTCATTCATCTTCTTTCCTTTTGTCCAATTCAGGGTTGCGGGGGGTGCTGGAGCCTATCCCAGCTATCATAGGGCGAAAGGCGGGGTACACTCTGGACAGGTTGTCTGTCGCAGAGCCAACACAGAGAGACAAACAACCATTCGCGCACACATTCACACCTACGGTCAATTTAAAAATTGCCAATTAACCTAACCCCCATTGCATGTCTTTGGAATGTGGGAGGAAGCCGGAGCACCTGGAGAGAACCCACGCAAACACGGGGAGAACATGCAAACTCCACACAGAAGAGTACAAGGCAGCTAGCTGTTGGATTTGAACCCGGATCCTCTTGGTGTGAGGCAACAGTGCTAACCACCGTGCTGCCCCCTACAGACGGTTGTGTGGGAAAATTTCAGTAGATCAGAAGTTTCTGAAATACTCAGACCTGCCCATCTGGCACCAACAACCATACCATGTTCAGAATCTCTTAAATCACCTTTCTTCCCCATTCTGATCCTTGATTTGAACTTCAGAAGGTCATCTTGATCACATCTATATACGTATACACAATGAGTTGCTGCTTGTGTGCTGATTTACGTTAACGAGCAGTTAGCCGGTGTACCTTATAAAGTGGCTTAGAGGGTATATTGTTCATGATTAATGCTCAAATCACAAACAGGAAAGTTACTCACGCCGTGTGCACTAACTCACATTCATACAAAGTGCAATGAAGATGTTCCCTGACTGTGCCTATTAAAGGCAAAAGAACATTTGTCTGCCATCTCCTTCATGGTCGTGTCCTTATGCAATCACAGTGTTTTAACTGAAATTAGTGGATGTGGCAACAATCTGTGTTCACCGACAGTGGTTTTCAGACGTGTTCCTGCAGTGATTTCCACTACAGAATCATGTCTATTTTTAATGCAGCACCGCCTGAGGGCCCAGAGACCACAGCTACTGAATATTGGAGTCATGCCTTGCTCCTTGCATATTGAAAAACTTGATCTCAATTCTCTGAGTCTTTTAATATCATGTGAGTGTGGATGATGAAATTCCAAAATTTTATGTTGAGAAACTTCATTCACAAACTGTGAACTATTTGCCCCAAGCAGAATGGTGAACTCTTTGCCATCTTTAGTTTTGAAAGACTCAGCCTCTTGGGGATGCCCTTTTGTACCCAATCACATTACTTATTAACCTCTGTAGTTGGAATATGTTCTACCAACTTCTTTTTTTAGCCACACAACTTATTCAGCCTTTCATTGCTCATGTGCCAACTTTTTATTTAAATTTTACAGTGTGTCAGCTGTCAGGGACAGCTGTTCACATAAATGTAGCTGTATTTTTACAATTAATCCTTATTTTGTGGTCACAGGTATAACTTATTTTTGTTATTGATAATTTTGTGTTATTCATTAAGTCGCATCCAGTTGGCTGTCTGTTATTTCTAATTATCTGATCTGACAAAATATTAGCAACCGCTCTGTGAGAACCTAATTTTTTTTTTTTTTAAATCTGTATTTACCTGATGAAGGTCCGAAAGGCAGTGGGGCCAAGACGCATGTTCCCCTTGACTCCAAGGAAGCGTATGAAAAGAGCTGCGATTCGCTCCACCAGCCGCAGGTAGTTGAACTGCTTGGTGTACTTTGGGTAGACTTGCTTTAGACACAGTGAGGGCAGAGCTCCTGTTTCATCCATGCCCTTTTCCTGTGACTCAGCTTCCATAGGAATCTCGTCGCCTTGTTCAAAGCCACCAGCCCTCTGTTGGGAACTATTGGTGCAGAATACCAAGAAAGAACCAAACCAAAAAAATGATTTTATTGAAATGAATGAATGGATTAATTTGCAAGCTGACCAAGCACATAAGCAACAGATTTAGAGACTTCAAATGATTTCTTTTGTGCAGTCCATGGCTGAGAAATATCCTTCAGGCCCAGCAGCAGTTAAATACAAGACTGTAAGACCAACTCAGAGAGCTTTTGTCACCTAAGCTACAGATAGCACACCACCTGAGGCAGATAAATGCACCCTGCTTTTCACTTGAATCTGCACTTAAAAGTCTAGCTTGGCTGGTGAAAAGGGGACAACAATGCAGTATGAAGCATGAATAACTGTCTCGACATTTCCTGTCTTGCAGCCTCTGCACAGCCTTTTCACTGCCTGTTCTTACAGACACACCATTCACTGTCAGTAAAAAGGTACTACTACACAAAAGAGATCTGAAGTTATAAGTTTTTAAACCAGCTTTGATTATTAATTGATATAAAGGTTGATACTTCTCATCAAATTTGGAAAATTAAACTATATTAGACAAAGTTCAGACAGGAAGGGTCATTCGATGAAAGCAAACAACATGTGACTCATCCTTCACTTGGGTATACAGTGTTCCCTGTTTAATGAAGCAGAGAAACATAAAAGCACTCATACTAGTTACTTAAATTGACCAAAAGAAGTCCATGAACCTTTAATTCAGGCCACTGACTTTCTGTGACGCAAAAATTAACAAGCTGGTTCAGAAGATGCTGAGCTATGCTTGCCAGGTAAGCCATAGT
This sequence comes from Etroplus canarensis, assembly GCA_015106775.1. Taxonomy (NCBI): domain Eukaryota; kingdom Metazoa; phylum Chordata; class Actinopteri; order Cichliformes; family Cichlidae; genus Etroplus; species Etroplus canarensis. The sequence continues at coordinate 27,347 of VUQH01041412.1, read as the reverse complement.
AACGTGCATACCACCTAGTCTCATTGTTATCTTTCCTTGTAAATAAGGGGGTCTTCTCCATAAGATCTGCTTTGCTTTAGATAGCAAGATCTCCTGTCAAAAGGATGTGCTGCTGCCCTAGTTGTCTGGCAAGCTCAACAAGATAAATCACTGCTGTATATATAGTGAACAGATCAGAAGGTGATTCTCTTATGAAAGGCATGTAGAGAACACTGGCTACAGCACAGGAAGTATCTGATGTGAAGGCACTGAACGCAGACCATCCAGGGATGTTCTGTTGATTTTCACTTAAATTCATGACAAGCTTCCACACCAGATCTCTTTTGTCTGCTGCTACTGAGACTGCAGTGTCTGAATCCAGCATTGTAGGTTTGGGGAGCCCTGGTGATTCTAGCCGCTTTTTTCTTATATACACCAATCAGCCATAACATTATGACCACTGACAGGTAAGGTGAATAACACTGAATATCTCTTCATCATGCCACCTGTTAGTGGGTGGGATATACTGGACAACAAGTGAACAATTTGTCCTCACAGTTGATCCTAGAAGCAGGAAAAATGGGCAAGTGTACGGATTTTAGTGAGTTTGACAAAGGCCAAATTGTGATGACTAGATGACTGGGTTAGAGCATCTCTAGAAGTGCAGCTCTTGTGGGGTGTTCCTGGTATGCATTGGTTAGTAGCTATCAAAAGGGGTCCAAGAAGGAACAGTGGTGAAGCGGCAATGGGGTCATGGGCAGCCAAGACAATGAAGTGTAATTTGGTTACAAAATGCACAGGCTAAACACAACCAGAATATCATGAAAAGGTTCATTTTTTGCAATTCAAAATGTTAATATTCGCTGCACTTAAAGTAAAACTTTAATATTTGAAGGCTTTTTCTGTTTTTCTCAGAAACCCAGCATTTCAGATTATTAAAATATTTCATTTCAAGTTTGAGTAAATTGCTATTCAGACAGTATAAATACCATGTATCTCAGTCTGGTTCAGTAGATACAACCACCATCACAGGGAAGACTGCTAACTCAAAAGTTGTCCAGATGATGATAGATAGCCTCCACAAGGCGGTAAGCCACAGAAGGTCACTGCTGAAAAGGCTGGCTGTTGGCAGAGTGCTGTTTCGAAACATATTAATGGAAAGTTGACTGGAATGAAAAGGTGCACAAGCAACAGGGGCAACCACAGCCTTGAGAGGATTGCCGAAAAAAGTTGATTCAAGAACTTGGGAGAACTTTACAAGAAGTAAACTGAGGATGGTGTCAAGAGCCACCATGCACAGAAGTCTTCAGGAAAGGGGTTACAACTGTCAAATTCCTAATATCAAGTCTCTCCTGAATCAGATACAACTTCAGAAGCAGCTTTCATCTGGAAATCAAGGTCACAGAGTCTGGAGAAGGAATGGAGAGGCACAGAATTCAAAGTGTTTGAAGTCGAGTGTGACATTTCTACAGTCTGTGACGATTTGGGATGCAATGGCATCTGCTAGTGTTGGGAGATGGTTGGTCCACTATCTTTTATCAAGTCTAAAGTCAACACAGCCATCTTCATGCTTCCATCTGCTCTCACGCTTAATGGAGATGCTGATTTCCTTTTCCAGGAGGTCTTAGCACCTGTCCCCAGTGCCAAAACTGCTATCAAATGGTTTGCTAACCATGTTATTACTGTGCTTGACTAGCCAGCCAACTCGCCTGAACTGAACCCCAAAGTGAAATGATGCAAGTATTGTCAAGAGGAAGATGGGAAACACCCGACCCAAATATACAGATGAGCTGAGGGCCACTATTAATGCAAGCGGGGTTTCAGTAACACCTCAGTAAGGCTACAAGCTTATCATCTTTATGCCACACCTCACTGATACAGTAATTTATTGTAAAGGACCCCCAACCAGTGTATTGCGTGTATAAATGAACACAGGTTTCAGAAGTTGGACACTTCTGTATTGTAAATCCTTTTTTGACTGATCTTAGCAAATAATTTAGGAATGTGATGTTTTCTCATGAGCTTTAATCAACAAAATTAAAACTCAAAAGTCTTGAGAAATTTCCTTTTGTATACAGACTATATGAAATTTAAGCATTTCAAATAAAACTAGAAAAGAACTTTCTCATGAAATTCAAATTTTCTGAGATGCATCCATATTGCTTTTCAACACCAATAGTGGTCAAAATTTCCAAATAGCAGAATCCAAGTTATCCATTCCAATGCAGTTCACTGCCATTTCCGCTGCTAATTCACAATCTCCCAGTATTTTGCTTAGGAACCAGTAATTGAAGCATTATTTGGTTTTGAAAGAAAAGCACTTTTGATTTTATCTAGTACAATCCGAGATTGATCAGACTGTTCCAATGAAAATTATTAACGGTATAATTAATCATAAATAATTTGTGATTCGTGGCATAGCCTTTGTTTCAACACTCGACAGTTTCACAAAGAAAAGTATTTTTTGGCTTTTTTGAAGCTATAATTAAACTAACAAAGGCTGATGCTTCAGACGCTCAATTAGTCAAATTCCTCCGTCTTAGCTATGTTAACATAATTGGGGTTTTGAAAGGATTAATGATCAATTAGCCTTTTAACATGATAAACTTGCATTAGGTAAAACAGTCTGCCTTACAACGCAGGAGAGGGAGTTGCTGGATACTGGCCTTTGTAAACCTACGCAGGTATCCCATTAAAAATGAACTTATGATGAATGACTCAGTAATTACTAATTATCTTTTGCAACATTAGTGGTCAAATTTACCTCATATTCATAGACTGTGCTTTCCTTGTAAAGATGGGGGTTTTCTCCATAAGATCTGCTGTGTCTCCATAAGATCTCAAGGTGACATCACTGTGGCTGATGGACACAGCTACTATGATGTCACGTTCTGGCTAGCAAAGTCCTGTCTTGAAGCCCCCAGCTGAGCATTTGTGCCATGCAAAGATGGTATTTTGAAATCATACCTGACAATAACGGGGTAGATCAACCTCAGTAACCACAGGACACTGCACTGCATACAATAGCAAAGCACACCCTGCTTCATCATCTATTCTGACTTTAATGGGGGCTGATAATTTAGAAATGAGCATCACCACCAATGAGACTTGAACAAACTAAATGTGTCTACTGAGGTAATACATTAGGGTACCAGAAGGGTTAATTTCTCACAGGAACCGATAAAACTTGGCTTCTTTCAGAAACTAGACTCACCCCCTGCAGGCCATAAGAAAGAATACATGTTCAAGGCACCTACGGTTTTATTACATTAAAAGAAATGCACTTTAAATTCAGAAACAAGTAACCCCCAAGACTAATCCATCTTTTTTTAAATCAGATTTTTCTTATTTTTTTCCTTGTCAGACAAAATAAGGCACATGAATATAAGATATGAAAACTGTGATGGATAATAGTACCATTTTCTTTGAATAATTGTCAGATTCATGTATTATAAAGATAATCTTTAGCTGTGAAAATTGTTAGCTGTGATTGGTTACCACGCTGTGATTTTAAAATCCTTCATATTATGGTTTGTTCTTTTTAAATTCACTCTCTGTTCCTGCTACCAGCTAACCCACTGCAAGTTTCTCGAGGGATGAGCTGCTTTTCACAGGGGATTCATGTAAAGCTCAAGTTGTGTGTGGTTCTGTCCTTGGAGCTCTGTGGGTGTGTACACGGTGCTTGACTGACATCTCCCCTTGCTCTTAGTTTGACTTTGTCTCACCTGATAGGGCAGAACAAATTATACCTTTATCATTCTTTCTAGAACACGGAGTGCTGTGACCTTAAGTTATTCTCATAAAAGCCAACTAAAAGCCAGAATAAGTAAAAAAACACCTGTGTGTGCCTGAGCAGGGGCTAAAAGCACAACTCTGATCATCCAAATGAGTGTATGAAGACACACATGCAACAAAACGTAACACTCAAGGGGATACAGTACTGCTGACTTTTATGAGGCAGTTTCTTTCTCCATGAATTAGTAAGCAGTGTGAATGGCACTGAGCGAGCACTGCTGAATGTTTAATAGAATCAATCATCCCTTGAAGCCAAAAGGACGCCACCCACATCTATTTGGACAGGACAGCCTCAGCTAAAAACGGACACATCTTCTACAGAAGCTGACAGCCAGCCAGACAGTGAGGCGAATGTCTACAAACATTCCAGCAGAGGAAGAGAAAAACTGATGGAGGCAAAGCCAGGGGAGAAAAGGTGAAGACTGGCAGGTTATTAGAAAGACACACAGAAGCCTGGTGCCAAACGTTAGGCCAGTGTATGTTAGGGTGACTAGACGCAACTCGAAACCTTTTTGTTGTGCGTTTATTTATTGTGTATGTGTACAAATAATTCAACCCCTCTTTCCTCAATTGTTTTGATCCACAAACCCACAAGATTAAAAAAATGGGACTTACAGGCATTCCCTTCCATGGATTTCCCCAGCAGGAACACGAGGAAAAAAGTCTCAACTTTACAAACAGTTCACTGCCCTCAATCTAACTCCTTTCTTTTTATGCAGATGACGCTTTTGTTATAATGTACCTCGCCCTCTATTTTAGGTATGGCCATGGATCTCAGCTTTTTGTTCTCACCCACACTAACCTCTCATAATGGCTCATAAATCACTCTCAGAAACATCATACACAGGATTAATGAGCTGGGTGCGAGGACGGCATGTCTTGAGAGTCACCGATACCATCACACAGGCCGTCTTAGAATTCCTCATTTATCTCTTCGACCTTCTCTCTGAAATGCCACTTACCCCCACCCTCCCTCCACCCCCAACTATTTTGCCATTTTACATTTACTTATCTCTCTTCTATAAGCCTGTCTCATTCATTTAAATAGCAACACAGCTTTTTGCTCAGCTGTAACTCTTCAGTGTGTGCCTGGTCAGCTCTTGCAGTTGTTTCATTTTAACAAGTGAAATTCATACTTGGCTGGATTTAGTCTAAACTCTGTGTTCTGAGTGACTGGATCCCATCCATCCCGCTGCAGACCAGCTGTCAGCAAACACAATGCACATAGATTTACTTATTGGTAGACCATCTGTGCAATAAACAGATTACTTAACCTCCCAAAGCAATGTTGGGGACACTTTGTTTGCAGTCCAAAAAGACTGCTCGTTAATAATTCTGAAAATCTGAGGGATTAAAAAAATGTTTAAAAAAAAAGTCTCTTCTATTAAAATACTGAATCTAAATTAAAGTGTGAAGCAGAAATGATTTCTTTTTATCAAAGCTATAATCCACTACATGTCTGAGATTTCAAGTTTGTGATACTGTGACACAAAAACTGTTAAAATACCAGTCAAAAAAAACTTAATACCAAATGGGTTCCCTATTCAGAATTTCCTCAAATATTCCTGAGTGTATCATCCAGCATTGCATAAAACTCTCTACCCCTGCTCTAGCTAAAGCAGATTAAAAAAAACTACTGAACGTTGATACAGGTGTGTTATCAATGTAATCTAGGATTACAAATTAGATCATTTTTACATATAATGTGGTAATCCCTTCCCTTTACCCAAGGAGGATTTTTACTTGCAATGGATCATATTTACACTGGTGCTGGGTAATGGCTTGATTTTCAAATTTATATTTACATTCAGCGTGTTTTCAATTAGATAAACATGCATATAGTGCCTGTGCTTTTGTGCAGACTTTAACACACAGCAATCGCACTGTGTGGAGCTCAATGATTAAGGAGTTCATTTCTTGCTCTCGTGTCGTTGGCTGATGATTACATTTTTCCAAGCAGAGCCAATCTAATGGCTAATTTAATAAGTATCAGAATGGCTAGCTGGGACATAATTAGCATTACTCCCTCTTTAACCAGAACACTTTGTCACCATTGGCAAAGCTACAGAACAATCCCTTGCAATCAACTCCTGACGAAAACACACGCTAAAACTTTCTGATTTTTTTTAATTATACGTAATGGCTGCGTAACTGCAGTTAACAAACTAAGTGCAGTAACTCCAGTAAATAAAATATTAACATGCACTCATTAGGTTTTCTTTAGTCTTGATTTAGCAGGCAGCCTTGTATTTATTCCTAATACCACATTTGTGTCAGATTGCACTGGGATTTGGCTATGCACAGTGAAGGATTATGGGCATGCAACCTATGCAGACATAATTATGTGCAATCATCTAAACCAGACCGGCATCACAATTTATAGGTTATTGTATTGTGTGATTTGCAGAAAGAAAGTGATTTTGCCAACCAATGACAAGAAAGAAGTTTTCCGTTCATTGGCTGGCGGCATTAAAAACTAATGAGAATTAAAATCCACTGAGGAGTTAAAGAGGTTCACAAACAGTCAAATCCAGGAGAAGTTAATCTCGTTCACCACTGAATGAAAGTGCTGAGCTCAGGAGTATCGTGACTACAAAGTTAGTAGCTACTACTAACCTTGTAGCACTACTACTAACATGGCTACTAATAACCTACTACTACTAACATGGCTATCAGCATGTCATAGCACTGACCGTGTGATGTTGGCATAATGGCAATAGGAAGGTCTCAACCATACCTTCCTAAGACAGCTCCTTCCATGATCATCACCAGCAAACAGAATACAAGTGATGTGCAATATGTGTGGCATATTTCAAGCTATCACAGTGCTATTAGCAGTAGGTCTACCATCCAAAAGAAGAAAACCATTGAAAATCTATAAGCATGACAGTCCAGCGAACACAGAAATAGTAATAGTGGTACATTGTGAGTTGACCTTCAAGTTTTCCACTAGTAATAACAGAAAGATGATCCTGATCCAGTTGGCTACAGGACCAGATGCAACGCCTATGCTATACCCCTAGTTCTTGATCGGCCCTTAAGACATTATTACGCTGTAAATAAACCTAATGACAATATTTATATATGGATGGCAGAGGGACACAAACAAACACTCATTTTATGAACATTACAATCCAGACTAATACTGTTAAGAGTAGCAATTCTTGTGAAAATGGAAGAATGCTAATAAAGTAATAACTATGACATTGACTTGAGCACAAATTGGGTGAAGACCAATTAGGTGATCATTTTGTGCAAGTTTCACTGAAATCTGACCAATATTGTAAGAGGAGTAGCAGTTCTTCTGAACTGTGGATAGATGGACCAACAACTCGCCCTGGCATTAGCTCAGATCATCAGCTGGATGAGCTGAAGATCAACAGAGTGTAGCCAAGGGGGATGATGCAGTGTGTAGGCTAAATGCTGAGTGGTTCAAAAGTGGACCTGAACAGGAAAGGTTGTTACTGCAGAGTCACAGAGGGAGAAGTGTGAAAAAACATCAGTGATCAAAAGACTGAAATGCACAGACAGCAGCTTCAGAGGACATTTCGCATTGTTTTAAAAACTCAGTTTCACTCCAGCTGTCTGTCTGTCATAACTACGCTCTTCTCTGTGGCTGGCTGAAGGACCTACAACAGCTCAAGCAAGAGTAGCTCACAAACTGGTTAGTCCACATTCTGACACTGCCCCCTGGTGATAATAAATAGCTACAACATGCAGATGACTACAAAGCTGCAGGAGCAATGCACCACCATGCCGGGCCCTCAAATGAAGCAGCTGTTTTACAACGAAAAAAGTTTGTTTTTTTTAATACCAGAGAACATTAGACATTTACACTTAAAAATGTGAAAAGCTGATATTTAATTTTCTTTTGATTTCCTAATTGTGATCAAACAAAGAGTCATACAGAGAGGACAGAATGAACTGTGAATTGCTAAACGAGAACTCAAAGTAGTGAAATCTTAATGTAGCTAGCTAGAAAACACACCTGGATGTGAAAGTTGGTGTGCTAAGCTATCACGTAGCTATATCACGGTGATACAAATCTGAGCACAAAGATGCTTTCAATCATATTAAGATTGTATGTTGGTACTCAGCTCAATGCTAACACTATTATGTGAAGTAATAACTTAGTACCTGAGCTCCAAGCCAAGCTCCAAGTATACATAGTTCCCACAGACACGCTTTTTGGTCAAGTGACCTCCTTAGCGACGCCATCTTTGTTGGCAAGCTGTACTTGTTTACACACACTGCTATTTATCTCCCCTGGGAATTTTCAACTGTTTTGATGTCGGATTTGACTTGTGATCAAAATTATGGAAAGGCAAAAGGAGAAAGCCTATGTAGAATCATTAAGTATGGAGGATAGAAAGAGATATGGTAAGAAAATCAGCGTAATAGGTGTGGATCCATATTCGTTAGCAAAGCAAAAGCCGAACCATGAAGTTTCAGCATTGCCACCAATTCAATACTATGACCCCCATTTCACTGGAGCCGTAATAGCGCCGATTATGGCGATCCATGCCGATTTAGCGATCCCGATCAAAACAGCGTGAAACAGCTGAAAATTGGGTTCCTGACTATCTATTGCCGTTATATTCCCATCAAAAGGCCAACATTCACGTTGTGACCCCAGCACGTCACCGTGGTGTTCAGGAGGCACTCACGATGATTTAAAAATTTGTTATGCAATTCTTTTATCAGACCCCCCGAATTAAAGCTAAAAGTCTGCACTTCAATCACATCTTCATCTTTTGATTTACAATCCCCAATAATTGTGGACCTTAAGTGTCCAGCATGTCTGGTTGTGCCACTCGCACTGCCATGTTCAACCGATTACCTGCTGATGAAAGACGTTTTATTGGCGGTGAACTGATGTTGAACTGCTGTTTATCACAAACATTTCCTGTTGCATTCCCGGTATAGTTCCGGTATTGCCGATAATAGCTGGTCAAAACGGCATCAGTCAGCACCAGTGGAATGGGGGTCTAAGACGTGTACCATTATCTTGTGTTGGCAAGTCACTGGAGGCGTACAATCAGTTTGTTAATGGCTGGGTTGACAGCATTTCCTCAAGTGTCCTAAATGCACAGCTGCCTGCAGCTTGCCTATAGCAATGCTCGTATGTTGTGACGTGTCTGTGGGAACTATGTATAAGGGACTTTAGTTTAAAGGATTAAGGGTCTTTCAAAGGGAAACGCTTTTTAATATGTAATAATGGGTACGCTGTAGTGTATTTGCTTTATAGGCAAGTTAAGAATGCAGTTCTGCTGATTCCAGCTGCAACAAAATATAGCATGGTGGATTATATGGATTATATCAAAATGTCACTGGTCATGAATCTCATAGCCATGAGAGTAGAATGTCCAAGAAGATCCCTCTCAATTAGAAAACAAAGCAGAATATCTAATATGGAGAACCGGAGGAGGAGGTAAAGCGAGGGAAAGACAGAGAGTGAGAAAAAGAGAGAAGGCAAGGAATTGAGATGGTGGCTGAACAGAAGCTGTAAATCCTCTTGTCATAAAAGAAAAACAGACTGAGGAGAGAAAAAAAACAAAAACCTAATGGAGGAGGAGATTTATTGCCAGGCACCACACAGGGCCAGTCAGCTAGAGAGAAATTGAGCCACCAGACTCGTACAGTAATGTGTGAATTTCCACCACGGCTCAGCTGAATTTAATTTTTCCATTTAACAAGCTTAGAGAGAGCTGTTGAGCGGTGCAGAGCTGGACTCTGAGGAGGGACAGGCAGAGTGAGATATCATGTCCTTAAAAGTGAACATGCAGACAAGAATGCAAGCACTTCAAGCTGTGTATATGTGTGTTTTGTGTGCATGCACGATTGTATATATTTACATTGTGGGTTTCTTGTGGCCTGGGTCCATGAGGCGCAGAGTGTCCCTGATCACACCCACTTTGACCTCTTCATCCACAGGACTGGGAACATATTCAAAAACTCCTGGTGCCACCTAAATGAGACAGGTACTGATTACAGCAAAGTAAATGAGAGTTATAATATGATAATGCCGATGCTGACATTCGCTCTTACTTCCTGCTCATGTTCGATTCTCATACTGGGGTTAGAGTTGACCTCTAATAACACTGGTTTCAGGTTCTTCATCAGCAAAATGTCAAAGCCTAATATCTGAGACACACATATACACAAAATATTAATTACATACTTTTATAGTCTCTATATTTAAGAATAATGTAGATGCAGTCGGTTTGGTACTACCAGAGGGTGTTTAGAAATGTCTAGCTTGCCTTATCTTCTTCATTTCTGAACAACAAATTGTGACAATTAATGAAAAGCTAATTAAGACAGAAGAAAATGCCTACATCTAATCAGTCTAAAACCAATATTATGTAATGTGTGTTAGCTGGAATAATGTATTTATAATCTTTTACTGTGTTATTACCTGGAAGCATGTGGGTCCTGGTTTGCCAGGTGGTATATCAGCCTGATAGTAGACTTTAAGTTCAGGCACCACAGCAATGACAGTCTTAATAACAAGAGCGATGATGTCTGACCACACCCGCTTGATGTCTACACCTTTAGCTGCCAACCTGTACAGCACACTGGAGAGAGTGCGTTTGCTGCCTGTGCTCTGGCTGTCCGAGTGGACAAAATTGCCACTGTGGACGTTGAGCGAGTAATTTGTCAGGTGCATGAAGACGTGGCTAAGGTTCTTCTGGCTTGGCTCCTACAGAGTCAAAAAGAGAATGAAAATATTATCTGCAAAGTAACAGCTTCACAGTAAACTTTCCGGCACCATCAGCACCATCACTGCTACCTGATAGGGCTCAGTGCAAAAACGTGTCAGGCCTTCTTTGGCAATGTAGATCTCCAATGGCTCCAAGGACTTTATGAGAACATAGAGGCGGATATCAAACTTGAGCTTGTCAATGAGTAACGGCTTTTGGATGTACTCCTGAACTACACCCTGTTTGGCCTGTGCACCCGCCATGAGCTTGAGGTCACTCGGGTCACGGATGAGGTAGATACCATCCCCCTGAGAGCCCCCGTCTGGCTTGACAATGAAAGTGGGATTCACTGTGGCATCATTCTCCTTCACCACGCGAATCTGCAACAGAGGAAAGAGTGAGACCAGTTGAAGTCGTCGAAAAAAACTCAATAACTGAGTCTAAGTTAAGGAAGTCTAAACAAGTTTAAAATGTTGGGTGTTGATGTTTTTCATGAAATAGATACACTTAGTTACAGACAGAATTCAGTATTGAAAAATAGTTATTGTGCATCCTTTCCTCTCCAGAAGAAAGAAAAACATCATGCTCAACTGTAATGTAGCATTTTCTTGGTTAGTTTTTACATAGTACAACATTAGCAGCAGGTGGAAAAGAATACTTTATTAATCCCAGGGGGGAAATTGTTACAGACACTCCGTTAAATATACATAAATATGAAAAATATATACATAAACCCAATATACAGTGTGTACCATAGGTGGCAATAGGGGACAGTCACACAGTTGGATACAGAAATATATATCAACTAATCAAATAGCAAAGAGAATAGTGTCACAGGGAGGACAACACGTTACAACGTTACTGGCCTTGCGGATCAGTTTTTTTGAGTCTGTTGGTGTCTGCTACTCTCAGTCTGCTTCCCCACCACACTACAGCATAGAGGATGGCACTGGCTACCACAGACTCATAAAACATCCTGAGCAGATGTTGAAGGATCTGAGACGTCTCAGAAGATAGAGACAGCTCTGGCCCTTCTTGTAGACCGAGTTTGTGTGTTTGATGAAGTTCAGTTTATTATCAATGTGAACACCAAGGTATTTATACTCCTCAACAGTCTCCACACAGACTCCATGAATAATGGGGACACTGGTGTTTTGCTCCTTTTCATGTCCACAATCAGTTCCTTGGTCTTTGACACATTAAGCTAAAGATGGTTCTGTTCACACCATGTGACAAACCTGCTCACTACAGTCCTGTACTCTTCCTCATCACCCTCTCTGATACACCCCACTACTGCAGAGTCATCAGAAAACTTCTGAAGGTAGCAAGTCTCTGTGCAGTAGTTAAAGTCTGTGGTGTAGAGGGTTAAGAGAAAGTGAGAGAGAACAGTCCCCTGTGGAGCTCCAGTGTTACACACCACACTGTCTGACACACAGTGCTGTAGACACACATGCTGTGGTCTGCCAGTCAGGTAGTCAGTGATCCAGGCCACTAGGGAGGCATCCATTGTCAGTTTCTCACCTAGCAGAGCTGGCCTGATGGTGTTGAATGCGCTGGAGAAGTCAAAGAACACGACCCTCACAGTGCTCAATCGCTTATTAAGGTGAGTATAAACACAGCTGAGCAGATAGATGATGATGTCCTCCACTCCAATTTGGGGCCGGCATTCAAATTGGAGGGGGTCCATTTGGGGGCTGGCCATTGGTTGGAGCTGGTCCAGGACGAGTCCCTCCATAGTTTTTATTAGGTGTGAGGTTAGTGCCACGGGTCTGTAATCCTTAGGGTCACTGGGACATGATGTCTTTGGCACAGGAACAAGGCATGACCTCTTCCACAGTACAGATACCCTACTTTGTTGCAGGATTAGCTGGAAAATGTGGTGCAGTGTCCCACAAAGCTGAGAGGCACAAGCTTTGAGGACTCTGGGGCTCACACCATCAAGGGCAGACTTCCTGTGGTTGATCTTCCTTAAGCCCCTGTCACACCATGACGATTAAACACTTGCGTTCTAGGTAAGTTCTGTATTTGTTAAGAGCAAGCATAATTACGGTCTACGAGGTAGTATGGCGAGGTTTTGGGAAAGTTTTGAGCATGCACAAAACCTCCAACACTTGCCCACGTATGGCTCTTACGTCTCGCGTACGAGGACCATATGTTGCAGGTACTTAATGCAATCGGAGACTCACGTTACTCATGCCAAAATACGTGGAGGTAACCAAAACATATTAATAACTATAAGTAACATTTTTTTCAACATATGTGTAACATATATCAAACATATTGCATATTGCCGTTTGTAGAAGTATTTGACGTGATCCAGTTGAACTGAACACATTTCCCACACAGCTGCCGAATAATTGCATATGTGGGAGGGGAGTGGTATAAATGGGTTTCAAGTTGTGAATGTAGGCAGTATGTTAGCATATATGTTATGTACGTGTCCATTTAACATCATTGTTCCAGCATTTTAAGGGAATTTGAATGCGTCGGCATAAGCTTGTTAAATCGCCGCGGTGTGACAGGGGCTTTAGCAGACTCTGAACCTGACTGGCAGTGGAGGTGACAGGTGGGGGTGGGCTATGCCAAAAAAGGTTGAAGGGAATCTTTTTCCTAATACTCTTTAAATCTTTCATTTTGAAATATAGTTAAATAAACTGACTTATCTTGTAGATACACAGGAGATCGCAAACTACATAACCTGAATTTTGCAAAAGGCTCTGCATTTATTGAGGTTTCATCTCCACCTAAACATCATCTGCCTTTCAATGTATTACTTCTATACGTCTTCAGAGGCCTTCAGAATCAACAAAATAACACTGTATGATAAATAAAAGTCAAAAAAGCATTGTATTTTTGTTTCTGCTACAATTTTCTGTAATACTGGGCCATGGATATAAGGATTTTATCTGCTGAAAAATCAATTGGAATAAGAACTGATATTCTGGTGCCATCTGCTGGACATAATGTTGAATTGCAATATAATTCCCTCAATCAGAAGTAATGATCATTTAATATATTCATCGACATCATCATCAAAACACTTAAACTGAAAACAGCTTCAGTTATTATAACATTTATAATTGAAAATACACTCAAAGTAAGCAAAAATGTCTATCCATGGTGACCTGAGTCATTGCTATATTTATTTGTAAAGGTATCTGTTAACAATAATGATGGCTGATTTCATGTTTTATTGAGGTCAATGCTTCTGTGTTTGAACTCAGGATAAGAACCAGAATCCTTTATTAATCCCAGGGATTAATAAAGGATTCTGGTTCAGTGATTTTGACTCACTGGTATGACTTGCTGGGGTAATACAATTAATACAGCTATTGTTATTAAGATATTACTATTACGGCCCTAGGAGAGATTGCTGTGGTTTACCTGTATAGTTATGTGTATCGCTCTCGGCCCTGTCTTAGGCAGCTGACTCACCTCAGCAATTAGGGCTAAGAGTACTTAAGGTCAGGGAGAAGACAGCTCTTAGTTAGAGTGTACTGTTTGTAATGTAGCCAAGTTAAGTGCACTACTATCACTTAACTTTTTGGTGTTTTTTTATTTTGGTGGCAATAGCAGCTCATCTGTTGCTTTTAGTTTAATTATTAAAAACCTTAATTTTATTCTCAGCTTTGCCTCCTTGTCTCCTTTTTCAACCTGGACACTTTTGTGTCCCCCTAACTTCCTTGGGAATATAACAGTTTGTGGAAAATATCTAAATTAGGAAATTACATTTTTTAATGTGACACTACTAGAAATTGTGTTAATTTCTCCTTTGTTAATTCTTTCAGTTTTTACATTGTGTTAATTTTATTTGTTACCTGATGTTTGTATTTTCTTGTTAACTTCCAGCACAGCCAAGTATTAAAATTGGGTTCTGACCTCAATTTACCAGCGTAAATTATGACAAATACATCTTGAAAACACTCCAGTTTCAATTTCTAATCTTTTATCATGCTGGTTATGATTTTAACTCAATGAAAAAAGCCACATACACTCACTGGCCACTTCATTAGGTACAGCTTTCTCGTACCAGGTTGCACTACTTTTGCTTTTAGAACTGCCTTAATTTTCATGGCATATATTCAACATAATGCTGGAAACATCCCTCACAGTTTGCTCCATACTGACATGATAGTTTTACACAGCGGCTGCAGATTTGTGGGCTGGCCACCCATGATGCAAATTTCCTGTTCCACCATATCCTAAAGGCGCTCTACTGGATGGAAATCTGGTGACTGTGGAGGTCATTTGAGGGCAGTGAACTCCTTGCCATGCTCAAAAAAATAATTTGAGATGATCTGAGCTTTGTAACATGGCGCATTATCTTGCTGGAAGCAGCCACCAGAAGATGGGTATACTGTGGTCATACAGGGATGGACATAGTCAGCAACAATACTCAGGTAGGCTGTGGTGTTTAAATAATGCTCAGTTGCTACAAGGAGGCCCAAAGTGTGCCAAGAAAATATCCCCTGCATCATTACATTTGAATGCCGCAGCAGAAATCAAGACTCAACAGACCAGAGAACATTTTTCTAATCTTGTAAATTATAATCTCAGGACTGGCACCCACTGTGGTCTTCTGTGTCAAGGTTCAATGTGTATAGAGATGCTTCATCTCCATACCTTGATTGTAATGAGACATTACTTGAGTTACTGTTGCATTCCTATCAGCTTGAAGCAGTCTGGCCATGCTCCTCTGACCTTTGCAATCAACAAAGCATTTTGCCCAGAGATGTGCTGCTCACTGGAAATTTCCTCGTTTTCAGATCGTTCTCTTTAAACCCTACAGATGGTTGTGTGGGAAAATCCCAGCAGATCAGAAGTTCATGAAATACTCATACCAGCCCACCTAGCACCAACAACCATGTCATGTTCAGAGTCACTGAAATTACATTTCTTCCCTGTTCTGATACTCAGTTTGAAGTTCAGCAGGTCGTCTTGACAGGGTCTACATCCCTAAATGCCATGTGATTGGTTGATTAGATATTTCTGATAACGAGCAGTCGAACAGCTATACCTAATGAAGTGGCCTGTGAGTGTATAGCTTTCAATGTTGTCTCATTTATAGTTGCACAGGAAAACAGATAAATATTCTAAAATTCTATTGTAGAGATACTATACTGCTATCTAGTATCAGATTTCTTTTTAACCTGTTCAGCTGTACCTGCGTAGTAAACTGCTGGTACTCTTCAGGCAGTATCCAGGAACGGGGATAGAAGTCGTATTCCTCTGGGAACAGTTCCTGCATAGTCCGAACTGCTCTACTGAGGTTGATCTTCCTCAGCATTTCAATCATTCCTGAAAGGGCAGTTTCATTGAAAAAACTGAATGCATAGTTATAGTCACATTAACTTATACTGTTCAGTAAATGTAGCCAGTTTCACAATAAGCAGAATGACTCCAGAAAAGGACTTTAAACCATTTTAAAGACCCATGTGGGCTCAAAATACTGAATACTGAGTCAATATTGCAATAAATAATAAATTTACCAATTGCAGTTCACTGAGCATTAGAAAAAGGGTCCTCCTGTGTTAAGGAGGTAGGAGAAGAGAGGGGAAGCAGCTGCGGAATACCTGGGAACTTGTTGACCTGCCCTGAGACGATATTTTCATTGTCATGAAAGGAAACGCCATGCCAGTAGATGTCACAGGCTGTTCGTCTTCCCAAAGGAAACTGGGAAAAGTAAGAAGGAACAGTGAAAGGGAGGCATATTAGAGCAGTGAGAAACATAAAATATGATGAGAACAATTAATTAAACTATTTTTTTTGCAAACACGAACAAAAGCTTAATCTGTTCGGATGATTCCGGACATTAGAAAGGTGTTTACCCTCGCAGTGAACCCAGAAAACGGGGATAATCTCACCCAAAGATGGCAGGCAGTGCGTGTTATGTTGTGAAGAGCTGGGAAAGAGGAGGAGTGATACTATA
>VUQH01041412.1:0-10917 GCA_015106775.1 Etroplus canarensis | reverse complement strand
ACTATAAAGAGGATTTACACAGCAAGGAAATCCTGCTGGCACAAGGAACAGGCTTTTGTCCTCTACACCTCATCTGCCTACTCTCACACATTCTCCAAACCACACAGTGGCAACCAAATGTGTAAATGTGTGTGTGTAAAATACATACAAACAACCAAACATCACTCAAGGAAAAGTTTACATGAAAAATATGATTTAAAATTTCTATTTACCTGTCACTGTGTTTCAGCCTGAAACTATCAGCTTTTTATGGCTGTGATACAGATACAATGGATATGTCTACACACCCCTGTCAAAATGCCAGGGTTCTGTGATATAAAAAAACAGGACCAAGATAAATAATTTGAGAACTTTTTCCACCATTAATGCAACCGAAAACCTGTGCGATTCAATTCAAACACATAAAAAACTGGTTCATGACTATACACACCCTCCTATAACTGGGGATGTGGTTGTATTCGATTTTTTGAATCCATGTTAAAGAAATCAGTACACACCTACCAGGAGTTAAAGTGACTCTGATTAAAATCAAATTAAGGTCAGCTGTTCTAGTAGGACTTTTTCCTGACATTTACTTATTTGCATTTTAGAGCAAAAGCCATGTTCCACAAAGAGCATATAAAGCATCAAAGTGATCAGTTAAAAATTATTTACAAGGCATTAAATATACCATGGATCGCAGTCATCAACAAGTGGAGAAAATGTGGCACATCAATGACACTGCTAACAACTGGAACATTCCTCCAAAACTGATGAAGAGATAAGAAGAAGAGCCATCCACTTTGAAGCAAGTTTAACAGGACTTAGATATCATTCCATTATCTGGCTTCACTTAAACTAACATTGGTATTCAGGCTCAGCGGTCACACAAAGGTGATTATCAAGTACATAAGTTAACCTAGGTTTTACCTCATGAAAGGGGTGGCGTTAGCAGCATATGACCATTTCCAAGCATGGATAAGTCTGCTAGCAGCAAAGCAACTGATTTTACAAAGTAAGATAAAACTATACTATTACATAAATATTTTATTAGAAAAAGTTAAACACACAGGTGCTGCAGAAAAATCAGCGGAATGAGTGTGTGTAATGGGAATGTGATGTACAGTAGCATAGCGTTAAAAATGCTGTATGAATATGTGCTTGGAAGGAATCCTGAATACCCAGGTTTAACCCTGAAGTTACCTGGATAAACCCAAATGCTGCCAAGAGGCTTACAGTAACATTAAAGGAGTTGGCAATTTTTGGCAAGAACTGGTCCTTGTCCTACATCTGACAGTAATCTCTTGCATTCTTCATATATCTGGGCAAAGCGGGCAAGTCAGAAGCCTTTATTCATGAAGAAAAATATCCAAGCTTAGCTAAATTTCCAACAGAAAATCAAGTCATTCAAAAGCATGTGGTTATATATGCAATTTCCCCCCTAGAATTCTGATTCCATTATGGTCTGATGAGCCCTAGGTTGAACTTTTTGGCTATAATGCCAAAAGGTATCTTTAGCACAAAACAGTACTGCACATCACCTAAAGAGCACCATACCCACAGTGAAGCATGGTGCTGGCAACATCATGCTTTGGAGCTTTTTTTCTTCAAGTGGAACAGGGGCTTTAGTCAAGGAAAGGAAGTTATGAACAGTTGCAAATACCAGCCAATTTTGGCAAACAAAAAAAAAAACTTTAGATAGCTGCTAAAAACCTGAAGATGAAGAGGAATTTCACCTTTCAACACGACAACAACTCAACTCAATTCATAAGTCTAAATCAAAAAAAAGAATGGCTTCACATTAAGTTATAGGATGACCAGCCAGAGCCCAGTACCGAATCCAACTGAAAAACTGTGGGGTGAAATGAAGAGTGCTGTGCACAGGAGATGCACAGCACAAATCTCTCAGGTTGTGATGTGCATCATTTGGAGTGCTTTCATAAGAGTGGGTAAATACTGACAAGTTAAGATGTACCGTGCTGATAGACTCCTACCCATAAAGACTGAATGCCACATTAAAATCAAAAGGTGCTTCAACAAAGTATTAGTCTAAAAGTGTGCATATTTATACAACCAGCTTATTGTAAGTTTTTAATTTTTATTACCATCCCTGAAAGATGGTAGTTTGATATTCAATTAAACTGAAGAGAATATAGGTCACGTTAAAGGTGGAAAAAGTTCTGAAATGATTCCTCTTGGGCTCATTTTTTATATGACAAAAACCTGGCATTTCTAAGAACCAGTGTGTGACATTTAGTGCCAGATAACGGCAAGTGTCACTATAGTGTAGTGGTTACACATTTTCCTTGCACATGAAAGATCCCTGGTTCAAATCTAGGAAGGGGTACAAGCCCTTCCCACAATGGAAGGGTTGTGTTAGGATGGGCATCAGTTGTAAAATCTCTGCTAAGTTACTTATGCAGATTCATCTGCTATGGTGACCCATGGGAGGAAATACAAGGGACCAGCTGAAGGTACTTTACTAGTGAGAATGTAGACTGCAAAAATTGAATACCTGTCCTCACCCTCTTCCTTTTCTAAACCTACAACTGCCATCAGCAAACATGGGAATCTTCCACTACTGCATCCACAAGTATTTCCAATCCAGAGGTTAGATAGATTAGATACAAATAGGAACCTGAAATACAACGGAATAAGACTTAGGAAGTAGAAGTTTAGTCTTTATACTACAACACTGAGTAAAATATAAATAAAAATGCAATGCATTTGAAAATCTGACAAACCAATATTTTATTCACAAAAGAATATCGTAAAGATATCAAATGTTGAAAGTGAGACATTTTACTATTTCATGAAAAATACTAGTTCATCTTGAATCTGATGGCAGCAACATAGAACAAAAAATGTTGGGACGGGACAACAAAAGGCTGGAAAAATAAATGGTATTAAAAAGAAACAGCTGGAGGAACATGTTGCAATTAATTAAGTAAATTGGCAACAGGCCAGTAATGTGACTGGGTATAAAAAGAGCACCTGATAGAGACAGAGACTGAGAAATAAAGATGGGCAGAGGGTGAACAATCTGCAAGAAACGGCATCTAGAAATGGTGGAGTAATTTCAGAATAATGTTCCTCAATGTAAAACAAAGACTTTAAATGCTCCATTATCTACAATATATAATATCATCAAAAGATTCAGAGAATCTGGAGACATCTCTGTGCACACGAGCCATAGCCAAAAACCAATATTGGATGCTAGTGATCTTCAGGCCCTCGGGCGGCACCGTTTTGCAAACAGGCATGATTCTGTCATAGCAATTACTGTATAGGCTCAGGAACACTTCCAGAAATCACTATCTGTGAATAGTTTTCCATGCAATTCACAAATGCCGGTTAAAACTCTATGATGTGAAGAAAAAGTCATATGTTAACATGATCCAGAAATGTTGCCGTCTTCTTTGGGCCAAAGCTCATTTAAAATGGACTGAAGCAAAGTGGGTAAACTGTTCTGTGGTCGGACGCATCAAAATTGGAAATTCTTTTTGGAAATCATGCACGACGTGTTCCCCAGACTAAAGAGGAGAGGGACCATCTGACTTGTTATCAGTGCTCAGTTCAAAAGACAGAATCTCTGATGGTATAGGGGTGCATTAGTGCCTATGGTACTGGCAACTTGCACATCTGGAAAGGCACCATCAATGCTAAAGGTATATATAGGTTTAGAGCTCCCCTCCAGATCTCTTTTTCAAAGAAGGACTTGCATATTTCAGCAAGACAATTCTAAACCACATACTGTAGCTATTACAGCAGCATGGCTTTGTAGTAGAAAAGTTCAGGTGCTGGACTGGTCTGCCTGCAGTTCAGACCTTTCACCAAATGAAAAGATCTGAAGCACCATGAAATGCAATGACAAAGAAGACCCAGGACTGTTCAGCAACTGGAATCCTAAATTAGAAAAGAATGGCACAACATTCCTCTCCCAAAGGTCCAACAACTGGTCTCCTCAGTTCCCAGATGTTTATGGACTGTTGTTAAAAGAAGAGAGGATGTTACACAGTGATAAACATGGCCCTGTCTCAACATTGAGATATGTTGCTGCCATCACATTCAAGATGAACTATTATTTTTCATGAAAAAGAAAACATCACCTATCAAATGTTGAAATGGAGACATTTTACTATATTTTGTGAATAAAATATTTGTTTATGAGATTTGCAAATCATTGCATTGTGTTTTAATTAATATTTTACACATCATCCCAACCTTTTTGGAATTGGGGATGTATAAATATCTTTTCATAGTCAACAAAAACACATGATTATTATCCTAGAATGGCTTTACACTATAAAAGAATAAATAGGTATGTAAGACTCAATTCCTGATACCACGCCAACTTAAATCATAGATACTGGTCCTTTAACAGGAGTGTGCAGAATTCTTATACCCACTGCACAATTAACGGGAGGATTATTTTCTCAACACTAATTAAATGGGAATAAAAGAAAAATTAGAACATGTTTTTGTATATAAATTTTTAAAAAATCATCCCAAAGCCATCAGCCATCTGAATAAACAATAATTTGGCTCACTGATATGCTGTTTGCTTTGTACTGGCTTTCTACCTACAGTTCTACACTCAGAAATGCTCAAACAAATATGTAGCTTAGTCTAAAGATTCTTCACAGCTGATAAATGAAGTACATATCTCAGAGCTAGCATGTTTAAAGCATCAACACTGAGCTGGGAAGAATTGAGCCATGGAGGCTATGACTTTATTACATCAGAAGGGCTTTAATAGATTATATTGGTAAGTCAGTAGCATATCATCACAAGCCTAAATTCCACTCCGAATCGACTCACTCTACTGCCTCCTTACAAGATAAACATCTTATTAATGAGCTGGCAAGAGACTGAATGAAACTCAGCCAGGACCAGCTATAAATACTGCTACATGGATGCCAGCGTATCATCACGTAAGAGAGTGAGGTCAAATTATTCTGAGCCGGGGTCAGACCCAAAAATAGCCAACTTGCGTTTGCATGGACTGTTTAGCATGGAACCAATGGTGGCTTACCATGCTACTTTTTGAATGAATATCTGGCTTACTGGAGTCCAATTCCAACAAATTTTTCTAAGTTACTGGAGCACAGGTATTTCAAAATACACCCAACCTGTCATGCCTCCAGTAAAAAGCATTTATGATTTCTTAAGAGAGCTCCAAGAAAGCCTCTAGATAAAAAGCATTTTAAAATCCACACACAATCATTCAAAATGTCAATTTAACGTGTAGGATCCTTATCCAAATACCATGCATATGTTAACATGCAAGGTCATTAGCCTAATTTTCTGAAGTTGACTCTCGGGCTGGCTTGAAGAGGACTAAAAGTTGATTGGATTACAGGAGCTTAAGACTAATCATTTCCCACTGTTTAAGAGAATGCTGTATGCTAAAAGCCAGCTGACAACTTTCTCTCAAGACAAAGAATGATACAGATGTAGTGACACAGCAATTTGGATGTTCCTTAAAGTCTCATCTGCCTCTAAGATGTAGTCAAACTATCTAAAATTGAATGAGATATCCTATGTTTTTGCTACAAGTATTGCAACCACCTAAAAGGATGCTCATTTCATAATTGCCAAATACAGCCAAGCTACTTAAGTTTCAGCCTCTTCAGAGAAGCTGATAGGTACTTTCAAAGTGACACAAGATCTAAAGCACCCTTGACTTTGTTGGGGGCTCGTTGTGCAGACAGCGCGTGGTCATATATGCCTGCTGTCTATCATTTCCAGTGCAAGACCTGAAGAGGTTTAAGTGTCAGTGCTTGGTTACTGGTGATAAGTAGAGTCTTTACTTCACCTGTCTCATCGAATTGCCTTCCTTCACCACTCATGCATAATGGAGCCTGTGGTAATAATGCCTGATAGCCGGTATTAATTGCATCACATTCAAAATGAGCAGATTGTGTTTATGGCCCAAAGTAACAAGAATGGGATCAATTAGGCTTGCAATAAATGTTTGAAAGTTTTTGTTTAAAACAACTTTTATCTGCAGCCATTATGCTAATAACAGACATTGCATGTATGTCATTTAAAATTGTCAGGTTGTGGCTGAGGTGATGGCCATCTCATCAACTAACATTTAGACTGAGGAAATGATAAATCATATATGCTATATGGACATGAGTATTGGGTGATACCTATTAATCATTAAATTCAGGTGTTCCTTTCAGTCCCATTTGTCAAAAGTGTATAAAATAAAGCACCCTGCCTTTACAAACATGTATGAAAGAATGGATTAGTACAAAGAGCTCACTGAATTCGAGCATGGTGCTGTCATAGGATGCCACTGTTCCAATAAGTCAGTTGGTGATTTTTCCCCTTCTAGATATCCCACAGTCAATTTGTAAGTGGCATCATTGCAAAGTGGAAGCATTTAGGAACTCAATCATGAAGTAGCAGTCCATGAACACTGTGGTCGCTTCATGACCACATTACATAAAGTTACAAAGCGGGGGACACCAATTGCTGAGGTTGCTCGTGTGTAAAAATCACCAATGCTCTATTGATTAAATTATTACAGAGTTCACAACGTCCTCTTCATCAGCAGACAAACTGTGTGCCGGGGAGCTTCATGACATGTGTTTCCATTGTTGAGCAACTGCACGCAAGCCTTACATCACCAAGCACAAGGACAAGTGGTGGATGGAGTGGTATGAAGCATGTCGCCACTGTGACATGCTGTCTTCCACACAGTAGAAACATGTTGTGTGAAGTGACAAATCATGCTTCTCTATCAGACAATCTGATGGACAAGCCAAGGTTTGGCGAATACCAGGAGAACGTTACCTGACTGCACTGTGCCAACTGTAAAGTTTAATGGAGGAGGGACATTGCATTGAAGTTGGTTTTCTGGGGTTGGCCTGGGCTCGTGAAGGTAAAGCTTAATGATTCAGCTTATTAAAACATTTCAGACAATACTACGCTTCCATCTTGTATGAACAGTTTGGGAAAGGCCTTTTTTGTTCCAGCTTGATTGTGTCCCAATGCACAGTGTCCATAGCAAGAACTTAAATGACCCACACAGAGTTCTGACTTCAAACCCATCAAACACCTGTGGAAAGAACTAGAATGGAGACTGTGAACCAGGCCACCAGGTCATCCAACATAAGTGTCTGACCTCACAAAAGCTCTTCTGGATGAACTGGCAAAAATTCCCACAGGTACACACCAACATCTTGTAGAAAGCCTTCCCAGAAGATTGGACCAACTCAGTGACCAACTGCACATTAATGTGTATGGATTTAGAATGTGGTGTCAACAAAGCTCCTGTAGGTGCAATGTACATGTGGCCGAATACTTTTGTCCATATAGTTTACTCTGCCACTACCAATTAGTTGGTTAACTGATTGGTCTATAACTGCCAAACTTTTCTTTCCAACAAGGTGTGACCAAAGAGTTGTCATGGGAGTAAATCTGCCATTCAAACTAGACTTCTTGGGCAGAACTGCACCACTTAGGAACATCGCTATAAATCCTATTTTGGCTGCTTGCACTTTCCAAGATATCACAACAGTCACCCTTCAAATCGAATTTGATTTTGGGGAATGGGACAAAGTTACACTGAGTAAAATTGAGCAAACAGGTTGGTTTGTGAGTGGAGACTACGTTGGTATGGCAGAAAAAACTCCATTTTAAATTACTCTAAATACAGTCTAGAAACCAACTAAAAACACTCAGGTTTACTTTCAGACATAAGTACGAACAGTGTTTTGCAACCATCTGAAAATACATGAGCAATAATAAGAAGTAAAAAAAGTTGAAAGCACAAGATTCTGATGAACTGAAAATTTAGAACTGATTCCTAATAACCCTCTCTGTATGAGTTCTTCAGAACTGGATGACACCCATCCTCAAACAGCATTTATTTTGATGACAAGTTTTGTGAGTTGTATCCTGCAGGTGTGGAATGAGTTTATGTGTGACGACAGACCTTCTACATTAAGTGTCTCCAGGACAACATTTTGCCACGATGGCACACACAAGCCGAGACATGACTCACAAGGGGAAAACACCACAAGCCTTGTTGTCACAGCTGGTAAAAATTCATAAGACAAATGAAGAAATGCATTTAGCAGTCAAAAACATACAGCAGTGCCAGTGCTGATGAGAAGTTTCCTCTGTGTTGCATCTTTGGTAAATATGTGGCCTACTTTTAAGCTCTGCTCTGGAGCAGATGACAGATAGTTTCGTACAAATTTGTTTAGACAAACAGCAATAGTCTTTAGGAATCCAATCAATCCTGCATTGGTCCTGTCTATTTCCTCACACATCAGTACAGCCATATTGTCACTGTTTCATGTGTTTTGCTCAAAAATGCTTCTCCACCGCTTGAGTCCCACCTCTGAGTATATATATAGTCTTGTGATTCATATTTTGCAAAAGGTAATACCTCTCATAAACTGTCAGAGCTGAAATCGTGAAGAGGAGAAACACACAAGAGAAGGCAGGCTAATGTAATTACTACCATCTTATCTGTAGCTGGGTCTTTACAGTTCATTACAGTAATGCTTGTAAGCAGCAGTATTTACAATTCTAACATTTATTTGACCATTGTTAAATACCGAATAAAAGTTAGCTTGACTTGTTGTGGTTTAGTGCAAAGTGAAAACCAGAACATCCAATTCAAGGATCGGTAATGGTCCACCAGTCCCAGGAGATCTTAAAACAGAGGATCCCTGATCACTGAAGATGCCTAGTATTGGATTTTAGCAGAATTAAATCACTTCAGAGATGATTTTGGTGGCTCGCGGTTAGAGAACTGTAATAAAGAAGTTGATACACATACACATTTGTGAACCATGCCTGAATGAAGCACTGATGCAGTGAGAAGCTGATGAATAAATGACATTGGGTGCAGCAGAATAAGCCACATATAATAATCTCAGACGCAAACAGCAAAGACCATAAGAAGAAGATGGTCTGCTGTAAAAACACACCTCTTTCCACTTCAGCTGCTTGATGCTTATCTTCAGCGCCTCCAAAGAGGTTTTGGCTTTTGAGGTGTCCACCGTCACAGGTCTCCTCTTCCTCGCAAGTTTAAATCCGTCCTCACGGCGAGTTTCTTGGTTGTTTTTGGATGCGTGAATGGTCACATAGTTGCCATTTGTCTCCGACTTTCCCTGCTGTAGCTTTCCAGATCCCTTGACCTGAAGAGTCCGCTCATACCCCAGTGTATTCAAGTTCTTCTCAGCAGAAACTCCATGTGGTGGCACATCGGAGGTGGGTTTCTTGTCGTCTTTGCCCGGCTTACTACGACTTTTACCTCTTAGTTTACAAGGGACAGAGGCGCCGGGTGCACCTGTACCTGTTACGGCGAGATCTGGCGAAACAGAGGCGGGAGGAGAGGGCACTGGAACCCGGTCCTCCGTGTTCGCGCCCTCCTTCTCCGCATCCTCCCCAAACGATTTCATTTGCTCGAGCTGAACCTTTACATATTGATCAGTCATCATGTGTGACGGCGCTGCGGCACCACAGGGTGCAGTAATCCGACGCCGGGCGAGCTAACGGCTTCCAGAGCCGCTGAAGCACGCATTGCTGGCTTAAACGGCCAGTTAACAAATAAAAGGCATGTTCCGGCGGGTCAGGCCGTTCACCAAACGGAGCGAGAGAGCACGCCGTGGAAATACGCCCACAGGCTGGAATGTTACTGGGCTAGTTACCGCCTGACATCCCCAGCTTAACGGCTAACGTCGTTAGCCGGCTGGTCACGGTACTGAACGAGCTTTCAGTTAACGCACGGGTCGGTGCCCCGCTGGCAACACTAGCCCTTAACTCATGATAGACTTCACCTTACCAGCAGCGTTCTAGTTATCTAGCTGTAACCGCTCCTCTGCTTTACAGGCTGCGTGCTAATGTGTTGCCCTCTCTGTGTTGTTAAGCAGCAGAAGCCTGTGCAGCCCACTGCCCAGCCTCCATCTGGTTTGAGCCCAGCTGATGCTGCCTTCGTGGTTCCTCGTAATCCCCTGCTTTCGGAGAGACTCCAGCGTTGTCACCTCATTATTTACTAAAAGTAGAAACAGGGGCAGCGGATTGAAGTGGAACTGTTTGGTCAGTGAGATTACAACCTGAAGCTTTAAATGTAGAATTTAAAAAATTAAAGAACTACAGCAACAATGTCAGAGAAGTATAGAAAAGGTCAGAAGGAGTTGCACTGTGTCTTTGTGGATCTTGAGAAAGCATATGATAGGATACCAAGAGAGGAACTGTGGATACGCATGAGGAAGTCAGGAGTGGCGGAGAAGTATGTGAGGGTGGTGCAGGACATGTATGAGGACAGTGAGACAGTGGTGAGGTGTGCAATAGGAGTGACAAATGGGTTAAAGTTTTGGGTGGGATTACATCAGGGATCAGCTCTGAGCCCCTTTGTGTTGGCAGTAGTGATGGACAGATTGAGGTCAGGCAGGAGTCTCCGTGGACTATGATGTTTGCAGATGACACTGTGATCTGTAGTGAGAGTATGGAGGAGGTGGAAGAGAGCCTGGAGAGGTGGAGGTATGCACTGGAGAGAAGAGGAATGAAAGTCAGTAGAAGCAAGACAGAGTACATGTGTGTGAATGAAAGGGAGGCAGGTGGAATGGTTAAGATGCAAAGAGGTGAGGTAGTGAAGGTGGATGAGTTTAAAGACCTAGGATCAACCATCCAAAGCAACGGACAGAGCACAAGAGAGGTGAAGAAGAGAGTTCAGGCAGGGTGGAGTGGGTGGAGACGCGTGTCAGGGGTGCTTTGTGACAGAAGGATAGCAGCAAGAGTGAAAAGGAAGGTTTACAAGACAGTACTGTGACCTGCCATAATAGATGGTGGCACTGACAAAAAGACAGGAGGTGGCAGAGCTGAAGATGTTGAGATGTTCACTGGGAGTGACCAGGATGGACAGGATTAGAAATGAGGCTATCAGAGGGACAGCTCAGGTTGAGGGTG
>VUQH01041408.1:0-21559 GCA_015106775.1 Etroplus canarensis | reverse complement strand
AGACTTTGTATCACGTTTGGATTTATGTCCACGGACTTAAGTTTATCATTGTTTTTGGCAAATAAAGCCTTTCACTTCAACAAAAACATTCATATGATTATATACTGTATTGTATCATATTTATATATATGGTTGTGTATGTATTAATATATATGTACACTATCTTGTAAAATATAGATATTGATCATACAAGTGAATAGAGTTATACAAGTATATATTATATAATTTATATTCTACAGTATAGTTATATATATGTATGTTTATAATAATATGAGTACAGTTATGTATAGAGTATAATTATGTATAGTGTACAGTTATGTATAGTTGTGCATTTATATGTTTATATGTATATGTTTATACCTATGTATATAGTCTTTCTTTTGTTCTTTTACTGTTTTTGGGTGTTTCACTTTTCCTTCACACTTTTACTGTAGCGCTACTGAGACAAAACAATTTCCTGTGGGATCAATAAAGCTGAGTCTGAGTCTGAGTCTGAGTATCACGTTTGGATTTATGTCCACGGACTTATGTTTATCATTGTTTTTGGCAAATAAAGCCTTTTCACTTCAAGTCTGCTCTGCGGTCCTGCGATTGGGTCCACACCACACCCACAGATGGCAAACCCTGACACCAACTATGCTTCCAGCATTTTGGGAACAGTTTTGAAAATGTTCCTTTCTATTCCAGCATGACTGTGCCCCAGTGCATCAAGCAAAGTTCATAAAGGCATGATTGAATGAGTTTGGTGTAGAAGAACTTGACTGGCCAGCACAGAGCCCTGACCTCAACCCCCCTCAACACTTTGGGATGAACTAGAATGGAGATTACGGGCCATACCCCTTTATGTAACATGACCTAAAAAATGCTCTTCTAGATGAATGGACAAAAATTCTCACAGACATCTAAAATCTTGTAGAAAGCCTTCACAGAAGGGTGGAAACTGGTACAGCTGCAAAGGAGGAACAAATTTCATATTAATGTATATGGATTTAGAATAGGATGTCATAAAAGCTCATGTTGGTGTAATGTGTAGGTGGCCCAATGCCTTTGTCCATTTATTATTATTATTATTATTATTATTATTATTATTATTATTATTATATTTTGTCAAAGACAGGAAGACACTACAGATGCTTTGGAGGGTTTCTTTAAAGCTTTTTTGTAGTCCTTATTTTCATCTGTATTGCCCTTCCAAAACTGCATATTCATCAGTGGGAACACTAACAAAAAAGCTTTTGAGCAGTCAGTGGAGCTTTAATCTTATAGTATAATTAACCATAATACTTAAAGCATACTGAGCTGAAAACAGAGCATAAATATAAAAGTGGTTTAAGAATCTTCCATTTGGTTTTCATCCCAGTTGTCTGAGCTGTTTCTTTGTGCCAGAGCTCACTGTTAGTGGTTTTTAATCCTTATGGCCAGCAGCCTGAAGAAGAAAACATTGTTCACTGTCTCAGTGTTTGCACCTCCGGTCTTGTCTGGGGAAACAAACCCTTGTAGCTTAGTGGAGACACGAGAGTGTGGAGTTTTGCTGAGAAATGTCAAACCTACCCTTGTCTGTGTAGAATGTCAACAGCTAGCAAATATTCAGATCCAGCTTCCCCTTTATTGACCTCAACCCCTGTTTTCTTTCTGTTTAGCCTCAAATATGTTTGACAGTTTAAAAGAATTTAATTTAGATGCATATGTGCTTAACTTTTACATTTTATGTTGATACCTTGGTGTGATGTAATTTCTTCTTTTTCCTTTTCTTCTTCTTGTTCTTAATATTATTATTCCTCTTGAATGTTTGACAAATAAAATGTAGCTGAAGCTGCCGATCAAAATAAATATTTTAAGAACTAGCACCTTGATTTGACATTATCAGCATAAGGATTTATGGCAGTGGCAGTGCAGCTAGTACATAATCTTTGTCCTTAGAGTAGGGTTGTGACTTAACGTTGAAGCCAAACAGCTGCAAAAGGGAAATTAGAGGAAAAAAGGAAGAGAAGTTGTGGGGAGGAGTAGACCAAAATAGGAGAGGAGAAAACAGAGGGCCAATGTGATAAAGAGATAAAGTAGAGGAAAGGAGGAGCAGAAGCAAGAGCAGAGAAGGGGATGGGGGCAGGAACCGGTCTAAACCAGCATGGTCTGACTCTCAGGGCTACCCCTCCTCTCATCCCTCCCTCCTCCTCCTCATCTTTCCTCTGACTCAGACTGGCTGAACTTTTTCTTTTAGGACTCCGTCATGTGCTTGTTGTCACCAGGAACAATTTGGATACACATTTCTCAGAAGTGTAAGTGGATCCATGGCAGAGTAAGGGCAGGGGCAGTGATGGCGGGATGATCCAGAATTCAGAGTGATAGCCAGGTGTTCCCCGCCACATTACATAAGGACTGGGGAAGGGTCTAGAAGTAAAAAAAAAATATCTGGGTGTATTGATTATCAGCCACACATGCTTGGGATTGCTGAACCTCCACATATGCCTCTGGTGGGACAGCCTGTTCCTTTGCAACAGTGTATGTAATCATCACTTTGTTTGTATAGTTTGAATGTGTAAAGAAATAAAATGAAATAGAGTAGTGAGTCGTTCATGAAAATATAAGTTATATCTTCTTTTGACCTAATTACATGACTGGTATACTGTATATCACCAAACCTTTCTATTCATGGTGTTGAATGTACATGTACCAATGAAGCATTCTGACAACAAAAAATACACTGTCACATTTACAACACTAATTTAAGAAAGTCAGAATTAGAAATTTCCAAACTAAAACACACTACACAGTTAATTTTCTTTGTTAAGCCTAATAGGGAAATTAATCAACCACAGACAACTGAACAAATCTTTTATTTAGGAATTTACCATAAAGATGCCCACTAATATCAAGAGTACTGACAAAAGCATCTTTTCTTCATTCTATCTCTTGTATATTATAATATATACCTTCTAGAATAGACTAGGAAGAACAACAATAGTTAAACAATAACTTATTATAAAGTATGAATGCAGTCTTTAAAGGGTGGAGCTGGGAGTTTCAGTTACAAAATGCTTTGCAGAAACTTGGCTGATTGAGAGACACAGTACAACAGGAATCAAATGCTGGCTAAAAACAAGGGAAAAACCAAAACAGCAAAAGAAGATGATGCTGTATTGTGGTACATAAAGGGTACATATGCTACAATGATTTGTTGGGGATTACTTTTTTACTCATTTGCATCTTTGGTGATATGGGAAACATTAATCAGATTGGAATTTTTGGTGGGAATAACATATAGCAGCCTCATTATTTAAAAGAACACTGCCAACATTTTTGTTGTGTTAGTAGTCCCAAGATCTCATGATACTGACATTTGGTCTTGTTTTTGAGTAAGTCGGAGCAGTTATAAAACTCTGATACTCTGAGGGCAGTTAGGTCAGAGGCAGTGTCTCAGTCTCTGGGACAAATTCTGTCTGATGTAACCTGGCTGCCGGTCACTGAACCAATGCAAAACAACACTGTTCAGCTGCCAGGTCCTAAACGTTCTTCCCTGGATTGGCTGATGGTGGGTTCAGTCTTCACTGGAGATTAGACACAATCTATTAATATACTGTACATTACATTCCTGTCTTCACTCATCAGAGCAAACATGGAATCGCTGCACTTTGCAGCCAGTTTGAGGCAGTTTGCCTCAGCTTGCATTTCAGGGGTGCAGGTTACATAAATGCTGTAAACAAGATGTCACAAGTACTTACAGAAAAAGGAGAAACATATTTTAAAAGTGTTATTTAAGTATAAGAAGCATTCTCAGTATGAACTTAGATTATAAAAGTTAAGTCATTAACTCATTATGAAAAGAAGGCCCCCAGTGACTAATTCTGTGAATTTATTAGATTCTTAATACAACCCCAATTCCCAAAAAGTTGGGATGCTGTGCAAAATATAAACAAAAATACTTTGATACTGTTTTTGAGATGTGTTGCTGCCATCAAATTCAAAATGATCTGGTATTTTTCATGAAATAGTAAAATGTCTTACCATTACTATTTGATATGTTTTGAATGTTTTGTGAGTAAAATATGTGATATGTAAATCATTGCATTGTTTTTATTTACAGTGCTTAACAAATTTATTAGACTACCACCCAATGTAAAGTTTATGCTACAGCTGCCCTAAATTAACAGCACTAGTAATTACCCAAATCATTTTTTATGTTTCTTTAATGCTTAATACACCAACATGTAGCAGTTCTTTAACCAAAATAATATTTTTAATGCTAAAATATAATTATTATTGTTAGTCATGAATTTTCAAATTTACTGTTTTATAAAAACACAGAAAAAATAGTAAAGCATGTTATTATTTCTTGATTAAGCTGTTAAATTATAGTTATTTACTTGCATTCCTGAACAGAAAAATTCCTGTTAGTGGTTTAATGTTATGCTTGATTAATTTCTGACTTCTCAGAGAAGCTCAGTGAGCCGGTTCAAATTTGGGTATAAAAAGATTAATTCAGTTTGAAACTCCTCATTCCTGTTGAAAATGGTCAAATACAGAGAACTCACTGAAAAGGAAAGAGTCTTTATTAAAACACTTCACGACACTGTGTGGTCTTTCTCGTTTTTATGACAGGCGGTCTACTAAATTTTTTAAGTTATTTCTTGCAGTGTCCCAACCTTTTGGAAATGGAGTTGTAGATGCTTCAGTTCATAAGGAGAATTGTATTGTTTTGGCATTTTTAGGTGGACTATTTTAACAACTTAATAAATAAGTAGGTAGTGTGCAGTAGTTGACCAGGGCCCCTTACTTGATCCTGTTCATGAGGCTCCAGGCCACTGGACTTTTGCAGCAGGGGAGGAGACTCTGCTAGGGGTCAGACTCTTCACCTCTGACCTCAACCCATACCTTCGCTGTGGGCCTTGCTGCATGCAGAGCAGTCATCAGTCAATTCTAGTGTGAATAGTAATCTCTCTGTGCCGACAAGTTTTATAACATGTGACCAAAGACAGCTGTATTTTGCTGGAGCAGCCTGGAACTGCTGTCCTAAAAGTAATGGGAAATCTTTGCTTCTTTTACTGACAATAAAAATGATTTTTCTTCCATGGAAATTCTGTAGTCCAGTTTTTACATGTTATTTACTGCATTGGGAGGAGGTAATCTTATAATCTACTTTCTACTAAAGCCATGTTGGGTTCATCATAAACTTTGTTAGCTAGACACTCCAAGATGTTCCAAGTTGGTTCCCTAGTCAGGAAGATTTGCTCACATTGTTTCATGGGCTTCTGTATGTCCTTTTCTGGCTGTGCTTACTGACTTTCTGCTGGGTCCCCACAAACATGAATGGCATAAAAAATGTAGCAGGATTACAGAGGGCGGTAACAGTTTTAATGGTCTGAATGGATCAAACTGTGATAATTAAAGCTATTTTTGTGACACTGTTTGCCTATTTTCTGCTTCTGTCAGTTAAATGATCGAACAAATCATCCTCACTTTTCACTTGAAGAAGTTTTTTATTACACAAATTGCTAAAAAAAATTAAAGGGACTGTTTTGAATCAGATTAGTTATGGGATATTGATCTGCTTAATTAAGTAGCAGAGGGGGTTGTTCATCAGTTTCAGCTGCTTTGGTGTTACTGAAATCAATAACAGGTGCACTAGAGGGGCAACAATGAGATGACCCCCAAAAGAGAAATAGTTTTAAAGGTGGAGTCCACTGACATTTTTCCCCTCATTATCTTTTCTGACTGTTTATTCAGTAGTTAGTTGGCTAGGGTCAGTGTTATCACAGGCAGCATTAGGCGATACCTGGACCCTACAGAGGCTGCACAGGTAGACCAACTCCTCCAGGATGGCACATCAGTGTGTGCCATTGCCTAGAAGAGATTAAAGGAGGCAGTTACTCTAGGAGAGCTGGACAGGGCTGTAGAAGGTCCTTAACCCATCAGCAAGACCAGTATTTGCTCCTTGTAAAATGAGGAACAGAATGAGCACTGCCACAGCCCTACAAAATGACCTCCAGCAGACCACAGGTGTAAATGTCTCTGACCAAACAATCAGAAACAGCTTTCATGAGGGTGGCCTGAGAGGTGCTAACTGCCCAGCACCGTGGAGATCAATTGGCATTTGCCATAGAACACCAGAATTGGCAGGTCTGCCACACTGGTACCCTATACTTTTCACAGAGGAGAGCAGGTTCACCCAGAACACATGTGACTGACGTGAAAGGGTCTGAAGAAGCTGTTGTGGTGCCTTTAACATCGTTCAGCACGACCAGTTTGGTGGTGGGTAAGTGATGGTCTAGGGAGGCACATCCACGGAGGGATGCACAGACCTCTACAGGCTAGGCAACAGCATTCTGTCTGCCCTTAGGTATTGGGATGAACTCCGTGGACCCATTGTCAGACCCTACACTGGTGCAGTGGGTCCTGGGTTCATAACAATGCTTGCAGGTAGCTAATGAAGGAATTCACACCATTGCTTGGCCCCCATGCTTGCCTGACCTAAATAGAGGACCTCTGGGACATTACGTTTCTGTCGATCCGGCATTGTCAGGTTGCACCTCAGACTGTTCAGGAGCTCAGTGGTGGCCTGGTCCAGATCTGGGAGGAGATCCCCCAGGACATCATCCGCCATCTCATTAGATGCATGCACCAACATTGTCAGGCATGCATGGAAGCATGTGGGGACCATACAATCTACCATTTTTGAGTTGCTGCAATGAAATTTTGGCAAACGGGACTGGCCTGCTGCATCATTTTTTCACATTGATATGGCATACTTTCATTCCTGACATATCAGTACAGATATCCAGCATGATTTTTTCCAGTTGAGATCTAATGTGTTTTCAAAGTGTTACTTTATTTTCTGATCAGTGTATATATCCAACCAAAGTGCCAAATATGTTACCCAGCAGTTGATTATAACCAAATGGAGTCAGATTGCTGTAAACTTGAGAACAAGTTTGTGAAAGTTGCTAGTGCAAAACCCCAAAATGACTGCAGTATAGTACCTCTTACATCCTTCAACATAATCGTCAAGGTACAAGTGAGCACCTGAGGCACTCAAATAAGTTACAGTGAAAATGATCACTTGTCAGATCCTCAACCACCTCACTGATTGGAAAAATATGTTCTGTAATCCAAGTAAAGCATAGTTAGGCAAATGGCTCCATTTGCCACAGCTGAAAATCAGTTCCACCTGGACAGAGGCGAATTGGTTCCACTTATTTTTTCCATTGCTTAACTCTGCAGCTGCATTTTTTTTTACATTTTTTTACATCTCACTGATGAGTATATTTTATTGCTTATTTCATTGCTTACTTATATATGCTGCATTTATATATGTACATATATGTTATATTTATGCTTATATTCATATTCTCTTTTTATTCTAATTTCTTACTATGAAAACTTTTGTCAGTGTTCTGCTACTGGAAACTGAATTTCCCAGAGGAACCTACCTGAGGGATTAATAAAGATCTATCTATCTATCTATCTATCTATCTATCTATCTATCTATCTATCTATCTATCTATCTATCTATCTATCTATCTATCTATCTATTGTTCTGGAGATGCCGTTCTCTTTATAATAAATGCTTATATTTATAAATTTGTATATTTAAAATGTTGCTTTTTTGCAAGCTGTGTTTTGCGTGCAGAGAAAATGTTTCTCTGTTTACAGCTGCCGGACTTACAGTAATAGTAATTTTAAACAATGGTACTTTAGCTGGACTTTGTTTTCCTATAAAGCTTTCGAAAGTGAAACAAGGAGAAAAGTAAATAAACCGCAAAATATTATCATGTGTCAATTTTTAACAGAAAGAGAAAGAGGATTTTTCTATTGGTTATCATTCAGTTTAAGTAACTAATCAAAATATAATTAACTGAAAGCATGATCAACCTTTTAAGTTGGCCTCTTGTCTCACGACCTCAGTCGTCAGATCATTGCAGCTTTTATGTTTGAGTTCAAATAGAGATTTAAGCTGGAACATCAGCTCCTCAGAACCATAAAACACGTAGAGTGACTCACTTCATGAGATTCTTGCTTTTGGCTTGTTTCTGTGCACAAATAAAAGTGAGCCAAATCTTATAAACTTCAGCCTCAAGAACCCAAAAAGAGCCTGTTTGTAGGACAGATAACCAGCTTTCCTGGCAAGACAGATACAAATTTAGTCTGAAGGAAGTGACGTGTCAGAAAGACATGTTAGTGTAACTTTATTATAATGGTCAGTCTAAGTTTTTTTTTCAGGTAATCAGACAACATCACCTGAAGAAATATCATAGTGCTATTATGAGCTGCCACCAGAGTTAAATAAACAGATAGAATTGAAGAGGTGCACACTCAGAATGGTATATTCATCCCTAATGCAAGCAAACTCTAAGATATACACAGAACTGCACAGTAGTCCCAAAAAACAGTGTGAACAAAAACTGTCAAGCCTCTTGTTTCCCCCTAAAGTGACCAAACCCAGCAGTAAGTGTAGCTGTTCAGGAAGATGTTTTACTTACACAGCTGTGATAGTGACCCTTCTCGAAGTCAATTCAGTGTATTGCAGCAAATGCACATGCATTTATGAAACATACATATTGCCCATGTTGCTGTTGTGTAACTTTTTTGGGAGCCTTCAGTGTGTAATTCTAAATTTATCAGTCAGTGGTACACCTCTACTCTATGCACATTATCTACACCTGTTACAAGGCTTATGATAGATGAGAATGGAAAATTGGGGGTACATTTTAGTAGCACCAAGTAATGCCAAAAATCCTGTTCTTCATGCGGGACTGTATATGTTCCTGCATTTGTCCAAAGTGTGATGCTCATATGCTTTCCACGTGATACAGCTGAATATATCAGCCTTCACTCTTCACAGAGGGAGAGGAGGTTGCTGCTGCATGCTTTCTCTACATTCTGATAACTGCACCACATGTCAGTGAGCACCCCTGCCAAAGGCCTAGTTCTGCAAAGGGCAGTCAAGGCACTAAACGACCCCCTAAGCCACCTCCCCACCCCAAATCCATCCGCTAACCTCACAGACTCGCTGTGGTGCTTGGCCAGTAAGAAGCAGTGCAAACCGGCATGAGCCAGTGCTGAGAGCTCCATCAAGCCCCCCCCCCCCGCCTCCGCCTTCCTTCGACTTCTTCCTTCCATATGTGCATTCACACTCTCACACATTAAACTCACCGTACTTATGAGGACTTGCCGTTGATGGTTCTCACCCTCAGTATAACATCATTCTCTGAGCCCAGATGGAGCACATTTGCTAAAAGAGTATTCAAGTTTGACCAGAAGTCTGGTTTTCTTTCATTTGCAGTGCTTTGACTGGATTCCTGTCTCAAACGTGTCTGACACTTGCCAATTAAAAATTGGTACACCACACCAAATAGAAATGGATTTACCATCACCTCTGAAGACCTAAATATCAGTTCACTGCTAAAGTCTTAAACTTCTTGCAACTTCATGTACAAAGTCTGACTTGAATTCTAATTTTCTGATTTTATGTCTGGTATTATGTCTGATTTTCCAATCAGACATAATGCCAATTCACAGAAGCATTCTTTCTCTGTAGGGCTAAAACTCAAAAAGAGAAAAACAGTCATATTTTGCTCACACGCTGCAAACACACTTCCTCTTCTGCCCCTAGACACACTCTGAGCTCTGACTATTTTCAGCTGCATGTATTCATGGCAGAAAATAGGATTAACTCTTTGTGACCACTCCTTTAAAAATGGGTTAAAAATGAACCCAATCATAATGTGACACTGTCAACCTTGCACACATAAGGTTTCTTACGTCTTCTTTCCTGCTATCTAGTGAGTTTTAGTGGGGTTAGTTGGCATTGTGTGGGAGACAAAATTTTTCTGTGCACACTACTTTTTTGTAAGGCTAGTAAATACAATGAGAACTGTTCATAAGACTAAGAATTATTTCATGGCATAAGAATTTTTCACTGTGGAAGAAAACACACATTTTACCCAGGGTGGTTCATGCTTGAGAGACTTTTTTGCTGTTGTTGAGTAGCTGTGAGATATTTTTGCAAGCCAAAGTTTCCACTTTTTGGGCTTGACCCCTTTTCTTGAGGTTTAAAGGGAAATGTGACCCAACTTAAATTAGGACAGATGCCGCTGCACCCTAACAACACATGCAATATGTCCTTGAGTATTTAGTTTATTTAATGATAAGGTCTGTTGGGCTTTTTACACACTTTTTTACACCCGAGCCTACTGGCTCATCAGGCCAGAGCTTATCGCATGAAGCGACTTAGAAGTTAGACTCTTCCTGGATGGAATGCTAGTCCATTGCAGGTTACCTTCCCAGTATTTACTGGTACCCATTTCTACTGCTGGGTGGACTTGCGGTTGGGACCTTGCCCAAGGGTCTTGGCATGGTGGGGGTCTGACCGGGATTCAAATTCACGACCTCTCGGTCATGAGCTTGGCACCTTAACCATTACACCACTGCCCCCGCTAGTTTATTTAATACTCCCCCGAATAGCTTCTGAGATAAAGTATATTGTAAGTATATTGTGTGTTGTCATGTTAGCCCTCTGAGCTTTAACTTAGACTGTATATTAAAAAAATGGATGTAGTCACTGTTACATCACCTCTTGCTTTTAGAGCTGTTTTAAAGCCTTAGGTTTTGCATTCTGACTCTTCTTTTTAGGCTGGATGTGACCATATTTGGAAGGTTAACACTAAATATCAAGGCACATTTCTAATTATTATAATAAATTGTGATATTAAATGGCAGGCTTATCTTGACTAGATAAAACATATGTTTGGAGTTGAACTCATCAGTATTTCTAAGATGAAAAGAAAGATTCACAGGTAAATCAGTGTGAGTTTTTGCCATTGCCCTACTGGCAAATATCACCAGAACAGAGACTGGCTGAGAAATTAAGTAGGGGAAACTCTTGTGGTAGGTGTGATACAAGACCCAGTCATTTCAGCAAGTTTCCACCACAAACTAATTCCTTTGTGCCATTTTCTGGCATGACTGGGTGCTTGGGCCAGTGGTCTGCTTGTTGTGCCCATAAACATATTAACCCAGTGATCCAATTTATAGCAGGACTGCTGTTTTGCCATTAACCTAGGGCAGAACTTTCGAATGCTGTAAATACAAATAAATGTGTCATAACTTATTTAACCTCCACAGTATATCAACATTTGTCCTGCAAATGTTCAAATTAAACTCATTCATGTACAACAAATATTTGAGTCACAGCTGCACAACACAAATGACAAACATACATCAAATATACAGAGAGCAAATGCTGCCCTCACAAAGATCAGGTAAATATAAAGTAGTTGAGAAAACACAGAGCAGAAGTCAGCAATTTTTATGCAGTCTGCTGTACAGTAAAGACTACAGTGAAGCAACAGGCAGGAGGAGGGGTTCCCATCACCCACACAGGCTGATTTGTCACATGCCCAGAGCTGAGCAGTAAACACTCCTCTGCTCACCATACACCATATGTATCATGTGGGTTTGTGTGTTTTGGAGTGTGTGTCTGCCAACAGCGTGGGGGCGTGTGCAGCTGATTTCCACCTGCATGACACACAGGCAGCAGGTTGGTTGGAAAAATTTTCAAGTCTAACCCAGTTGAAAAGGTCATATTACAGTACCAGCTAGATTAATATCACATCATGTAACATTGTTCTGATAGTTTCACACTTTTCTGTTTGATTTACAGTTTCAGATCTTGCAGTCACCCCAATGCAATATGAACTCCTGTCAATACTTACTAATACTGAAAACCCTGTCTCCAAAACATCAACACTTAAAAGAAGAAAATGGATATGTAACAGACATTTGGCAGACACTACTCTCTTAACCCTAGTACTGCCAGACATCAATATATTGATGTTCCAGATAAGTTTCATGTACTGCCGGTCATCTATATATTTATCACTTCCGGTGGTTTCATTCACTGCCAGTCGTTTAGCTGGCAGGATGAGGGTTAAAATATTAGATTGATCCCAAATACTGATTCAACTCATTAAATCTACAAAAATAGATTTGGCTTGACATTTTTATAACAATGCACAGAGTACATGATTCTATAATACTGAGCTAAATTCATTCGTACAGCTACAAATGTAAATGATATTGCCTGATTTTATGTATTTATTTTTTGGTCTGAATGTATTAACTGCCTTAAATTTATTTGAGACATCTTCTAACTTTCCTGAAAGCAGGATAAAAACAAAAATGTGTCCATTAAATAAAATGTATTGGTATTGCTTACAGTTTTTTCCCTATATTTATATCCAGAGGAACAAAAGCTCTCCAGATAAATAGAGGCTGCAGAGCTTGTCACACTTAAATGTGACCTCTCACCCGGTGTCTGCACATTGCAGTTTCTCCTCTGCCAGGGTATAAACAAATACTGCCCCCTCACCTGGATTCCCCCTGCTACCAGATATATTTTATAGGACATGTGGTTCCACTGGTATGGGATAGAGGCTGTAAATCTTGTAACTCTGACCTAGCAGATACCACAACTTTCTTTTCTGGGTGGAGGCTGCATGTTCTCTGCATATTTACCAAACACATGCATGTTGGTTATTTGGGACACTTCCATCATTGCCTTTAACTAAGTAACAGGCTACACTAAGCTCTCGAAAATAATGAGGATTTAGCTTTGCCATTGCTATGAAAAACTGTGACAAGCTCAAATACAATTTTCAGTTCTTATGGTGACAAATGCATATCCAGTTTGTGCGTTTGTCTTTTTGGCTTAACAGAGATGTACAGTGTAATGCAGCAAGTCAAGGAGGTGAAAAGACCATTCAAATGTGCTTTTATGTTGAATTAAAGCAACACTGCCTGCTTTGAATGCGATTACATATATGATAAATTACAGTGAAAGATCAGTAAAAGACAAGGCCGTTTGAGTCAGGCACAAACAGTTCACAAGTTTTGGGAGAATCGTAGATTTTTTGTATTTTTGCTTCTGTACACCACCACAATGGATTTTAAACCAGTCAAAATGTGGCTGAAATGCAGACTTTGGGTCTGCATTAGCTGTTTAGGAATTGCAGACATTATTATACATAGTCCCCCGTTTACAAATGCTCAAAAGTAATGGGACAAACTAA
This sequence comes from Etroplus canarensis, assembly GCA_015106775.1. Classification (NCBI taxonomy): domain Eukaryota; kingdom Metazoa; phylum Chordata; class Actinopteri; order Cichliformes; family Cichlidae; genus Etroplus; species Etroplus canarensis. The sequence continues at coordinate 8,495 of VUQH01041408.1, read as the reverse complement.
TATCATTTTAAATAGAAGGATTAAAAATCCTTTGGAAGCAATGACTGTCTTAAGTCTAGAACCTATGGACATTACCAAATGCTGCATTTCCACCCTTAAGATGTGCTGCCAGGCCTTTACTGCAGCCATCTTCAGTTCCTGCATGTTTGTGGGTCTCTCTGCCCTCAGTTTTTTTCCAGTAACTGAAAATGCATACTCTTGTGGGTGGAGATCAGGTAACCAACTTGTTCAAAGAAGAATATCCTATTTCTTTGCCTTGAAAAACTCTTGGGTTGCTTTTTCAGTAGGATTTGGTCATTTCCATTTACAATGTGAAGGGCTGTCCAATCACTTTTTCAGCATTTGGGTAATAGTGGCCTCCATCACTTGCCTCAGCATCTCTGTGAACCTCATGTTGAGAGTTTTGATGAAAAGCTATCTTTTATCTGCTTAGTTTGCCACTGAATAATGAGGAAACATACTTCACCTGGCCAGAGAACTGCTTTTCAGTCAGAGCTTCTGAAAACAGGGGACTAAATATAAAAATGGCTTCATTTAATTAAAACTGAAAAAATGTACTTCAGTCACATATTGACAGATTTAAAGTCGACTGTACACAGAGGAAAAAAAAGTTTCAATGTACACACCTGGTACTGGAGCCTATAACACAACTTGAGGAACTAACCAGGTTTTAATTGCTTTAGATCATTTGCTGAGCTGTTTTTTTTTCTCTCTCTCTCTCTCTCTCTTTCATTTCAGTTTTTAAGTTTTACTTTTTGTTATCAACATCTGTAGTGGTTCCCCTGGGAAGCCATGTTTGGCACAAAGCTCGAGTCAGTTTGTTTTAAATATGCAGATATACAGCAACAGTTATAATAGGCCACCAGGCCAAAGATCTTCGTCATAGTTTGAAATTTGGATATCAGTTTAGAAGAATACTGTTCCCCTGTTTTGATCAGTTATTTTATTGGCCCTTTCATTCAACTTGTCACCACAAAGCTCTTTTGAGAATTCATGCACTGTCTTCACATGCACTGCAGGGTGTCTTTGCTAAGTAGGGCAACTGTGTGTGCAGCGGTCTGACTTTTTCTTTTTTCTTTTTTTTCCAAGGTGTGTTCAGGCCATTTAAACTTGTCTGCGGTGTGCCGTTTAAAGAGCCATGTGATGTCACCACAGATAAGATGCGGCAAAATGTCAGGGGAATTCTAGCTCTGTCCTGATTGGCTGAGCAGCAGCCTGTAAATGCGCCTGACAACAGCAGGGCCAATGAGAGCGAAGCACCGAGAATGCGACGTTCCCAGCTGTCTGCACTCACGCAGTCTCACACACAAGCAGTTCTGAGTTTCACTTCCCCTTTGTTGTTGAGCAAGTTTTGTCATTGCTTTGTAAAGTTTGCAGCTGTTTTTTTTTAGCTCGAACATGTCTGTGTTGTTAAGAGAAAAACATGGAAATGGAATGTTTGAGTCATACCTTGACAGTTTCAGAGAACTGCTCAACAATATGATGAAGTAAAACTAGATCAAAACATTAACTGAGAGCAATGGCATTGCTAATTTGCACTGATTATTAAATGCAAAATTGTTTCTACATTGCTCCTTACAATGTGCAACAGCCATCGCATTAATAGAAAATGAAAGGCAGCATGCACATGAAAATTTGCAAATAATAAACCTTTGCGGGAAGAGTGAAAGTAAGAGAATGAAATCTGAAAGATGTGGTTAATGAGAAATAGCTGCTTTCCTAAATTCACTGTGCATCTATATGTTTGTAAAGGAAAGTACATTTGTACAGGAAGTGACTGAATACAAATGAAATAGTTTCCAATTACACTACACATTGATATAACATAGAATTGAGAGAATATGCATGTAGGGCTTCTTTACGAAGCTATTTTCTTTCCACCCGTGTCCACTGAGGTCATGAGAGGAAGCAGTTCAAACCTCTTGATCACAAATGTTGCAGGCAGCCTCGAGTAAGGAGTCCAAAGGTCAGGGCTGTTTTTGTTGCTGACTGCTGCAAGCAAGTGTCATTAGAAGGAATTTCTAATTTATTGTTTCAGGTTTCGAGGAAGAATTTCAGCAGTTAAGATTCGCTGAGCTCTGCAAGATACACACACACCGTCAGAACACACTTAGTTTTCTTTGGGGCTATACTGCAGATTTGCATTGTGTCTAACAGAGCAGCTACTCATTTTCAGTATAACTATATTTAAACTGACGACTGTTCCACATGCACAAAGAAGACTAAAAAGAAGTAGCATTTAATGTGTACACAAGGCAAACAGCACACACGCACACATACCTAAATACATATACACACAGGAGTCAGAACAAGCACAAACAAGCAGGGAGGCCTCCTACACAAAGGAGACACAGTTGCACACACCCTGGCACATGGTTAGGCACACACTTCCTCCATATGTTATTACACTTAAACCTCAACACAGCTGGAGCTGCACACAGTGAGCTTGAATGTGCATTTGTGTATGCTTACGTGCATGTGTGCATGTGTATGTGTGACTGCATACCTTTTATTTGCAATAGCCTGCTGTTTCATGTGAGCACACATGTTAGGAATAACTTTAATTTTATGCGTGCTCACACGCACATGTTTGCTGTAATTTTTTGCCTTTACACTGATTTAGACTTTGATATTTGTAAGTGGTATGGTTTGTGCTCTAATTTTATTTGTGTCAAAAGGTACTTTGAACAAGGACAGTTTAGGGCAACTTAGATTTCCATAACATCAAAAATCTTTGCATAATGATGTGATCACAGTCACATCAGAGTTCAATGTTACTTCCTCCTAAGTAAGAACAAACTGTACTGATCTGCACTTTCTGATTTGATCACAAAGCATGTGTATTTATAACTGTATTGATGTGTATTGCTTGCACAATAAATTGCAGAGTACTCAGTGTGGTTAAGGCAAACATTTGGGTCTGATGGGTGATGAAAACAGATTTTCATTTACTTTGGTATATATCATATATATCAAAAGGCTCCTCTCTCATTTATTATTTAAACAAGCTCATTATGCATCATTACTTACACTGATATTGCAGAGATTAATTCCAGAGATTACATTTTATTTATACATTCTATGGTTGGATATGCTATCTTAGAGATGTATACAAGCCTAGGTGCCAGTTAGTCAGGTCTGCAGATTTCTAGTATTTTATCTGTCAAATGTCACATTAATCAATATATAACTCAAAAACTAATAGGCTGAATACCAATAACAGCCTTGAGATTTGTAAAATCCTATATTTGATTTTGCATTAAGACCTGATATTCTTGTATCTGGGGCTGGTTTGACTGATCATAAGTTTGCACATCTAATCTTTATTGTTTCATATTTTCTGCTATTTACAACAGCTCTTTGTTTACAGGATGTTGTCTTTACTAATCCATCTCTCAAAGTTTAGATGCTGTGTACAGTGTACTCTTATTGTACTGTACCCATTGCTCTCATGTCTGTTTTCATTCCTCTATTCATCCTTGTCAGTCTGCCTTTCTCTTCAGTTGCTAGTTTTGCTGATTTCAGATCAGATATGACACAATAGGGCTTCTGTGTCCTAGGTAATGTCATGCTTCACTGGTTTAAGGAACAGGTAGTCCTTGTCGTCCCTCTGCCAATATCACATCACCACCTACCAAGTTGGATTCGGATCATAACACAAGACACAAACTAACAAACTCATCTAACTCAGTCCTTTGCTCTTATTTGCACTTTGCCGCTTTGTTGCGGGTCAGTTTTATGGTATTTTTGGATCAAAGTTTTACCAATAGCACAAAATATAATTTTTAGTTGAGCTTGCTTTCAGGTTTATAGCTCTCTTATTACTTAACATGTTCTTTTCTTCTCATTATTTATCCATAGCCTTTTTCTTCTCATCCCATATTTTTTGTTTTCAGTGTTCACTCCCTTCTTCTTTCTTCACTTCCATTCTCATCTGTGTGCAATTGCTCTTTCTTTAGTTATCGTGGTGGATGACTAGAAGCTTTTTGCATAATCCATAGTAGCTGTTCTGAAAAGCTGTGAGAAGAGCTGTAATGCTGTATATATTTGTGACTACTTGGGTCGACCCTGCACCATTACAGCATCTTAAGCATGATTGGTGTTTAGAATTGAAAACTATGATTTGTGATGCAAAACAGCACTTGAAATAAACCCACAAGATGTATTTAAATTAATTGAAGTATTTCTCTGATTAAGTTTGTCAGCAAGATATGATCAAGTCCAGTCTCATGATAATCCTTTAAGCACTCAAGTAAACTTTTAATAGTAATCTTCCCAGTGTTGTGTGTTTATTTGACCTGGACTAGGGATTATAGCAGCTGAGTGACCTTCAGCTCCTCCAGCTGGGTTTTTGGCTGCAGAAGGACAGAGGAGCAGAGAGGAGGAGGAGGAGGCAGCTGAGTTTCCCATAGGGTTCTGGTAGATGGGTGTCAGGGGGTACATCAAGGGTGGAATCTGTTTTCCCAGTTCTGCTTCCTCAAAACATTCCCCATTGAGTTTCTTCTTTCCAGAGGGAAAGGTCCAGATTGTCAAGGACACAGTTTTGCTGTGTAGTTATTTTACATTTAGCAGTCTCAACTAAAAGAAAACTCCAGTCACATGTTTAGGACTTTTCTGGTAGTAGGTAGAGGCACACACAGCCACTTGATGCAGTGTGACAGTAATACCATTTATCTGGTTGAAATTAAAGGGGAACTCAGTTTACATGCAATCTTGGAACACCAATTATGCAGTTATAAAAGTGGTTCCTGAAATACTGGGAAAACCCTCCCTAGTCTGTATGTATGACACTGTTCTCAAGCTGATGCCAGGCTTTTGTTTCTCTTTCAGTTTTAAATTGATGTCACACAAAAGTTCAGAAAACAACAATGAACATAATCATTGAGATGGAGGAAAAATGGCTGGAGGAAGCATGTTTTTTTGGGACACATTGAAGGTGGAGGTGTATTTCCCCGGAGCTGGGGAACCTGAGTCTGACTGTGACAGGGTTAATGATTTTCTCAATGATGTAAGGGTCAGTTTAAAAGTGTTACCTGAATCAGTCTTAAGAAGAATGTCTCTGGATGAAAGCCAAACTTTTTGTCTGGACTGATACTGGTGGGGTGCAGTCCTCCTGCGATCCACCGACCCTTGATTCTGCTCCGCTGTGAGAGGAGAGCAGCCATGGTCTCTCTCTGCACTTTTCGGCAGCAGCAGAGGTGATGCTGGATGGTGGGGACCATGATTTCCTCCTCTTATGGGGGAAACAAAGGTGGCTGATAGCTGAGTGAGGCCTCAAACAGGGAAAACCTGCAGCAGAGGAAGTATATGAGTTGTGTGCATATTCAACCCAGGGGAGATGTTCACTCCAAGAGGAGGGATCAGTAGCAGTAATACAACGTAAGGCCACTTCAAAGTCAAACATCTTTTTGAATTGAAGGCCACCAACAGAACCTCAAGAAAGAAAGAGTTTTACTCACCCCGGGGAGGCAATTGACGCGTGTGAGCCCAGTGAATCACCTGAAAGCTGAGGCAACACAGAGGACCACCCCCTGGATCAGGCTCACCACTGTGCACTTGTATCACTTTAGCCTCAATCTACCAGCTCAGAGTTCCAACAATAAAAGAAGATGGGAGGAAAGGGTCATTTGAGCTAGTTCCCTCTTCAGAGGTCAACTCGTGGGAAAGCATATCTGGCTTGGACTTGTGTGACCACCCAGAGCGGTAGGCAATAGTGAGGTTGAAGCTAGTGAAGAACAGAGCCCAGTGAGCATGTCGTGAGTTTAAGCTCTTGGTGGACTGGAGGTAGGCAAGATTTTTGTGGTCGGTCCAGACGATGAACTGATGTTCCACCCCCTCCAGCCAATGTCTCCATTCCTCCAGGGCCATCTTGAATGAAAGTTTTATCCTCCTTTTCCACAAAAAGAACCCCACTCGAACAGGGGAGGAAGATGGGTGAACAATGCCTGCCGCCAGTGATCCTTAATTTATTTTTCCATGGCCTCCCATTCTGGCCAAGAAACATAGTAGAGGTGACTTGAAGTTAAGAGGGACCTGGGAGTAGGTTGATGGCAGGCACCATTGTAGGGAAGATGTGGCAGCAGAGAGAGGGCCCGTGGTTTACTAATTATCTCCCCTTGGTCATGATGAACTTCAAGGACAAAAGAGAAAACCGAAGGCAGCTCAGGTTCCAAGGAATCATGAGAGGTGGGCACTGGTGGAATCGCTGACTGTAGAGAGGTCCAGTTGAGAACTTGGCTCAGAGTCCAATCGAGGTGAAAATTATGCTTGTGAAGCTAGGAATAGCCCTAAACTTGTTGGTTATGAGGAGATCACAAAGAATGGCAATGTCTCATGATGGTTTCCAGAAACAATCAGCTTCACAGAGTTTGTATATTTCATAAGATTAGTTAGTATCTGTCCATTCGAGCCAGTGGAATTTGTGTTTGTAACTCATGAGTCAGTATTTCCAATGTTTCACGAGACAACTGTCCATTCAAGGCAAGGCCTGGAATTTGGATTTGTAACTCATCAGTTGGTATTTGCAATTGCTTCACAAGATCCTCATCAATGAAACCTTATTCAGCCCGAAAATCAACAAGGGTGTGTACAGGAAGAGACTCTCGAACCAAACAGAGCAGGGAAGAGAAGACATGCCAGGGAATTATTCTGGGAAGTGCCCACCAATACTCTTGTCATTATTGATGGCCAGACCCTTTTAACTTAACTGGGGAGCTAGACAGGTAATGATTCCACAATATAAGCACTCACTTGCTCATAATCTGCATTGACGGTCCTCCGGTTAGAGGCGAGCCCTGCCCAGCTGCATTGGCTCCTCTCAGGGCTCAGGGTAGCTCTACAGCAGTGGTGGCAATTTATTTATGCTGTGTCCCCACCTGGGATTAATAGAGTTTTCTGATTCTAATTCTGATTCAATGTGGAGCACAGCAGATGCAGGATTCATGGTACAGCGGACGTGTCTGTCTGTACTGGTATGTGCCTACACAGCACCAACACAGAGGGAAATGCAACTAACACAGATGTGCAGATGTCCAGTCCTCTAAAAAGCCAACTATGTGTAGCTCGACAGGGATGACACAACAGATAGGCTGAATGCTGATTGGTTGATCAGTAGTCCGGGACAGGAAGGAAGCAATTTTGGAATTCCCAATGTAGCGGGAGAAGCACCAAAAAACATCAAAGATTAAACAAATCAGCACGAAAAGCGCAGTGAGGCTGCAGTGGATACTTTACATTGTTTTAAACGCTCTGTTTCACTTCAGCTCTTTGTATGTTATAGCTCCAATCTTTGCTGTGGCTAGCTGAAGAACTAACAACGGCAAACAAGCATGGCCCACAGATGGGTTTTTTGTGACACTACTCCTTGGTGACAGTAAACAGCTACAACACATAGACAACCTGTCCGTAGCTTCCTACATGATGCCAATGTGCTACCATTATAGTTCCATAAATGAGCCTAGAGCCAGGGCTGAAGTAGAAACTGTGTGCCCTGGAGGAGAAAGTGGGCCTTGCTCCCCTCTTGCTCTTCCTCTCATGGAGCCAGTTGGCAATCCTCATGCACAGAGAAACAGGAGAGTGTCAGGTTTGTCCCGGGATGCCAGCTCATCCTTTAATTGCTTATTCAAAGAATGTAGGAAAGCAAAGTGAAGAGAGGAGTGGTTCCACCCAGGCTCTGCAGCCAGAATGCGAAACGCAATGAAATGCTCCCCCACACTGCAATTTCCCTGCCTTATGCTCACAAGCCTCCTACATCTTCAGATTGCAGTGGTTGACCAAAAACCTTCTTTAGTTCAGCCACAAATTCATCATGCTGCAGCGAGGCAGTACTCCTGGTACTGGCTAGAGCCCAATCCCAGTTCAAGGTTTCCCCTCATAATAGCATCAGAGTGTAAGATACTTTAGACTCGTCAGTAGTAAAATGATCAGGGCAGCCAACTGATTACAAGAGAGCCCTGAAGAAGAAAGCAAAAACAGCAGCCCAACTCATCGGAATAGACCTCAGGGCTGGAGGTCTCGGGTTGGAACCGAAGCGTCCCAATACACAGGTGGAGGAGGCAAAGGTGAAGCCCCAGCTTTGGGCTGCTGCCTCAAGTGGAGGAGAGCTGACATGAAGTTGCTGGAGCATGGATGTGATTTCCAAGAGACGCTGATTCCTGATACACTGTGGTTCACCCAAAGAGCAAAGAGCCTGCTCATGTCACCCCAGCATCAATCCTTGGTTTGCCAGAATCGGACTGACTAAAACCATGGCCGCTGTGTCTGATGTTTAGCCAGTTCTTTCCGTCATACCTGGGACTGATCTAGTGAGCAAAATGCAGGCATGGAGACAATTAGCAAATCGGAAGTTTCATTAAGAAGTCTGGCAAAACAGAAGACAACAGAGTGAGCCCTCCAACTCACAGGGTTGGGGTGAGGAGGAGACGATGCCAAGCATAAAGGGATGCTTTCCACAGCAGAGTAGAGTGGGGGGAATGAGGAAGAGCTTTTTCCAGTCA
>VUQH01041406.1:15182-27908 GCA_015106775.1 Etroplus canarensis | reverse complement strand
GAAGATGGAGCTGCCAGGCAGGAGGAGAAGAGGAAGACCACAGAGAAGATTCATGGATGTAGTGAAGGAGGACATGCAGAGGGTTGGTGTGAGGGAGGAGGATGCAAGGGATAGGATGAGATGGAGGCAGATGATCCGCTGTGGCGACCCCTAACGGGAGCAGCCGAAAGGAGAAGAAGAAGATTGGCTCTGTGGGAAGGTGCTAAGTCCTGCTGGAAGAGGACATCAGCATCTCTATAAGGCTTTTCCGCAGATGGAACAACCAAGTGGTCTAAAATCTCGTAGGAGACTGTGTTGACTTTGGATTTGATAAAACACGGAAGACCAAGCAGCACTATCACCAGCAGATGCCGTGGAACCCTAAATCATCACAAACTGTGGAAATGGCCCTGGATTTCAAACACCTTGGATTCCGTGCCTCTCCATTCTTCCTCCAGACTGTAGGACCTCAGTTTCAAAATAAAATGCTAAATGTACTTTCACATGAAAAGAGGACATTGAACCACTGACTAACAATCCCGTTGTTTTTCTCCTTAGCCCAGATAAGACGTTGTGTCTGGTTCAGGAGTGGCTCGATATTAGAAATGTGACAGTTGTAGCTCTTTTCCTAAAGACGTCTGCATATGGTGGCTGATACCAGCCTCAGCCCACTCCTTGTGAAGCTCTCCCAAGTTCTTCAATTGACTTTTCTTGACAGTCATGTCAAGGTTGGATTCATCCCTTTTGCTTGTGGAACTCTTCCTATTAAACTTTTCCCTTCCAGTCAACTTCCATTAATATCCTTCAATACAGCAATCTGAACAGCCAGCGTTTTCGGCAATGGCCTTTTGTGGCTTACCCTCCTTGTGGAGGGTGTTGATGATTATCTGGACAACTGTCAATTCAGCAGTCTTCACCACGATTGTGGTTGCGTGTACTGAATTAGACCCAGAGATACACAGTATTTATACTGTTTGAACTGTAATTTAGTCAAACTCAATATGAAATATTCTAATGATTTTAGATACTAGACAGTATTACACTTAATGAATACAAAACACTGAAAAATTAACTTTCCCCAGATGTGCTGGTATATAGCATAGGGTCGTCTTGCCCGAGTTAGTTCCTCACATTCGCATGCATGCATGCAGGTAACAGAATTAACCATGAGTCCTTCTGTGAGTAACAGCAATGCTCAACACACCAGGAATGTCCCAAGGTGCAAACCCCTATTCAGGTAACCAGCGGCCTAAGCATCTTGGTTTTAATCTGCAGAGACAGAAGGATAACTTGAGTAACAATTAAAACTATTGAAATACAAGAGCCCTTAGAAGGTCCAATCACCAGTAAGTGTTTTCAAGTGACCTTCTGGACTTTTCAGACCGCGCTCGTTAATTATCTCTTTGAAAAAAACAATGGTTGTCTTTGTTTCATAAGTATGTCATTACATGAGAGTCATAGCCTGGGGCTATTGTCATCATGCCAGCTGTCACAGCTTGTTGTCTCAGTAGTACATCAGCTGAATGCGTCTCTCCTGTCAACAGGATGGCCTTTTGGAAGCTTGGTCTGCAAAATGAGCGGCATGGTTCAAGGGATCTCCGTGTCAGCATCCGTCTTCACGCTGGTCGCTATTGCTGTTGACAGGTAAAGTGGTTTTATTTTACTAATACAGCTTAAATAAAGGTTCCTGCTTTTTATAGATCTTCGGTGCACCTCAACTAAGTACTGTCAAAGAAAACATGCACAACTAGAAATTAGTTAACTTCATTAGAAAATGCAATTTTTTCCATAATTGGATTCAAAAAGATAACATTTTATATGTTCTATATGTATTACAGTTCACGCCTTTTTTGATTTAGGCTGGATGATTATGGCTTGTACTGTCCCTGTCGTGTAATGATTTACACTTTTGCCTTACAAGTGAAAGGTCCCTGGTTCAGTTCCAGGTAGGGACACAAGCTCCTTTCACCAAGGTGGATTGCATTAGGAAGGGCATCCAGCATAAAACCAAATGAGATTAATCCCCTGTGGCAACCCCTTGGGGGAAATACAAGGGACTCGCCGAAGGTACATTTTTGGATGGTTATAGCTTAAGAATATCAGAAATCAAGTATCTCATATTAATCAGAAAAGGATTTACAGTCCAGAAGTTTCCAGCTTCTGAAAAGTACATCCATTTGTACACTCACAATTTGTGTGGCATGACGGTGAACAGCTGCTCAGTTTACTCTGATAGCAGCCTTCAGTCCATCTGTATTTCTGTGTCAGGTCTTTCCTTCTTTCTCTTGACAACACTCTACAGATTCTCTATGAGGTTCAGGTCAGGCAAGTTGGCTGGCCAATCAAGCTCAGTAGTAACCTGGTCTACAGAGCATTTGGAAGTAGTTTTGGCACTGTGGAAAGGTGCTAAGTCCTGCTGGACATAAATAAATGTAAAGCCTGTCAGCAGATGGAAAGATGAAGTGCTCTAAAATCTCCTGGTAGATGAAAATTAGCTTAATTCATATGTGGTAAAAATATCTAAAACTGCTAAACAAGTTCAGAGATTGTCACCTGGTCCATTGCTCATTAATGCAATCTACTCAGCCAATCACTAACACAATCAAGACAACCTGGTGAAGTAGTGAAGAAAGGTGATATTAATAATAATGAGCATGTTGTGGTTGTTGGTACCCAGCCTGGCACAACCATCTGTGTGGTTTACAGAGAACGGTCCAAAAAATAGGAACTGTCCAGTGACTGGCAGCTGTCTGGGCAAAAATGTCTTGTTGATGCCAGATAGGAAAGCAACAGTAAGTCACATAACCACTTGTTACAACAAATGTATGCAGAATGTATGCTGTGCAGATAGATTACACCAGCAGACCACACTGGGTGCCACTCCGTTCGGCCAAGAACAGGAAAAAGGTTGCAATTCACACATGTTCACCAAAATTTGACAATAGAAGATTAGAAAAAGTTGCCTAGTCTTGATTTCTGTTGCAACCTTCAGATGTTTGGGTCAGAATTTGGCACCAGCAACATGATCGTGCCTTGTATCAGTGGTCCATGTTGCTGCTGGTGGTGGTTTGGTGTGGGGGACATTTTCTGGGTGCACTCTAGGCCCCTTAGTACCAATTGAGAATTGTTTAAATGCCAGCATTTTTGCTGACCATGTCCGTACCTAAATGGCCACAGTGTACCCAGTGTTACAGGATGAAGCACCATTTTGCAAAGCTCATATCATCTCAAACTGTTTGAACTGTACTCAGATGGTATTTACAGTCACCCGATAATCCAATAGAACACCTTTGGAATGTGGCGGAATGGGAGATTTGCATTATGGATGTGTTGCTGACATATCTGCGGCAACTGTGTGATTCTATCACATCACTATTGACCAAAATCTGTGAGGAATGTTTCCAGTATCTTGTTGAATTTATGCCATGAAGAATTAATGCAATTCTGAAGGCAAGCTGGTACCAGAAAGGTTTACCTAATACAGCAGCTGGTGGGTGTAGGCTATTTGTCCAGATTTTAAATTTTTAGTTTTATCGTATGAATGAAAAACTTCTAAAAACCCATTTGTACACCACATTCTCAGCACCAAATAAACAGAAGCCTGTGTCACGATGTCTTGTCAACAAAGACATACGCCAGGCAGGCTTTCATTATCTTTAAATGACATACGTCCTCATGCTGAACTGCCTCTGTTCTCCCAACAAAGATGTCAACAGCTGTTAATCCTGCTTAATCGCTTTGTAAACCAAAAGAAGAGGCTTCAGAATGTCACAGTTTGTCGCCAGCACTACAGGCCTACAAACACACATCCCAAGTGGAGTTGGAGGGTGTAAATAGACAAGAGGGTGACAACGGCTTGACATGCTGTGAAAATGACAGAGCTGTATTTGTTATTGTCCCTCAACATGCAGTAATAGCTCTATGCCACTATTTTAAATCACAAGCTGGCATCTGTAGCTCTGGGAAGTGCTTTGACATGCAGCACAAAATTCAAAGTCACCTTTCATATCTGTCAACCAGGTGCTTAGACTTAGATATGAAGGGATTAGGAAATACAAAGTTCTGCTTTGTGACTTTTCGGCCACTGTTTGGTGACACTGAGCCCTTTTAAAACAGCCTGAATCTCTCTTCCCAATTCTGTGCGACCTTACAGCTATGCACCAGTATACTGCAATATGTTGGGAAGACTTATTTCACACAGTGGCTAAAAATGTCTTTACAGACATTTGGAACTTGATCAGGAAGAATCTCCGCACCTCTGGCAAATTAACATAAGATTATTTCACAATGAGAATTGAACATAATTGTAGCACAGGCGTCTGTCTTGTCTGAAATGATTTCTGTTCATCCTCTGCAATGTTTTGAATTTATTCACTGGTGGAAAAAAAGCACAAAATGTGTTATTTCACACCGGGTCTTTGCACGCCACGTAAGAGCAAATAGTTCATAGGCAAAGCTGTCCGCGCTGCAAATTATGGATTTTACAGTGATTATTTTGCAGAGGGAATGACTGAATGTGTCTGACACTGATAACTGACTTGGGTGTCATGCGTAAATCCCTCTTAAGAGCAATTCATTTGCAAACACCAAGAGACATGTATATAAATGTTTTAGAGATCGTTTCTTTGGATGTGTTGAACCTTTTGAGTTATCGTGATGCTATGAAAATAGTAAATGTAATTATCCATATGTGGCAAAGCACAAGTCAGAGACATCTCAGACAGTTGCTGGTGAGGAAGACACCAAAGAAGAGAGGCATTAGCATTTTTTGAGGTACTCAGCAGTGACATTTGCAAATAACAAAAAAGGAGATTAGCTAGGGAGGCACTGATGTATTTAGTCACATGCTTTTCTAGGTCTGCATAGTGACAGGCATCAAGAAACAAAGGGGGTTTACTTCACAAAGACGTCCAAAAAGCAAATTAGCCAAACCACTGCCTGGCCAAAAAAAATCACACTCTAATATTTCATTGGACCTTCTTTAGCTTCAATGACAGCACGCATTCACCGTGGCATTATTTTCAGAAGCATATTCTGATTCTGATTATGTAAAGTCACAGCATTTATTTCCATGCAGTGTTGCATTAGTTTTTCATAACGATCTTGCATTGATGATGGGAGAGTTTGACCGCTGCTTAGGGTCTTCCAGTACATCTCATAGATTCTCAAAAAGGTTAAGGTTTGGACTCTCTCGTGGCCAATCCATGACATGTGAAAATAATGTTTGGTTCTCTGGGAAACACTCCTTTACAACCTGAGCCACATGAATCATTATCATCATGAAAAGCCTGTGCCATCACTGAAAGAAAATCTATTTATAGAAAAACTTGGTCTTAGAGTATATTTGGGTAGTCAGCTGACATCATTTTTTGGGCACATAACGTTGCTAAACCTGGACTCAACCAACTGAAGCAATCCCAGATCATGGGCACCAGCCGTGATGGTGCCTTTCTTCTCAACCTTATGTGCCCACCACTCTGGAACAGGGGAAATCAGGACTTATAAGACCACATAACCTTTTTCCATTTCTCTAGAATGGAAAAAGGTTATGCACTCTCACAAAGTGAAGCTCGTGAATTAGTTGCAAGGCAGGTACAACACTTGGCATTGCAACTAATTCACAGGCAACTATGAAACTCAATTGAGAGAAAAATTTGCTGAACCGACACAATGTTGTTAAGAAGGCTTAAGATGCATTTATGGCATTTAGAAAGCAATTACAATAATCCACTGCATCCCTGTGGCATGTTGTGAAAGTTTTCGAAATTGTAACCCTTTGTGAAAGTTTTGGACATTTCAAAATTAGCTGTCATGATTACAGTTCAAAAAGGACTCAAAAGCAGACACCAATTCAAAGCCAAGGCTCACAGTTTAAAGACCAGGGAAGTACTAGAAGTCTCTAAATGAACTTAAAGTGACTAGAAACAAATAACGGGGGGGGACAAGTTTTATACTGGGGTGAGAGCAGGCAGTTCCGACAAGCTCTCCTGCGCTCCGAGCATGGACTGATGATGAGAGAAAGCAAACGCTCCGGGACCTGGGACAAGAAGAAGGCGAGTTCACCAAGTACAGACTTAAGCATGAAGTAAGTACTGACTAGCTAACACAATAGTGACTAGATGACGTTCTGGCGATGAGTGGATAGCAGCCGGTTCCTTTTTGGGTGAGGCAATTAGCAGATGAAGAGCAGGTGTGTCTGCTGATTCCCATAGGTAGTCCATGAGAGGAAGGTCGGGAAGAGGTGTTGGCAGGGCGCAGACCAGGGTCTGCTAGGGAAAGGCAGGGGCTTGAGCAGACCCGCCGGTGAAGGATTACCAGTCTTGCTTCAGGAACAAACGAGGCAGGCTGAGACATAATAATGTACATCAGAAGGAACTTCCAATCAAGGAAACATTTCTGCTCACCCCTTGATGACAGGCAAACCGGGCAGTATGTACCCAGTGACTCCCTTGTGAGTGCATAAAGGTGGGCTAAACAACAGGTTGAAGGGTTTATGGTCAGTCCACACTATGAAGGGGGCATTTGACTTCCTCCAACCAATGACACCACTGTTCTAGGGTGATGGAAGGCTCTAGAGTCACACTTCTCAGCCTTAACATATTAATTATTTTCCTACAGCCTTTGAAGTACTTTGCTTACATTAATGCAATGTTCGACGACGTCCCGGGAGAAAATTAAAATATCATGAAGGTAGAAAAAGGTGAATTAGTTCAGAAAGTCATGGATTACGTCATTCAGGAGGGTTTGGAACACAGCCAGAGCGTTTGTGAGCCCAAAGGGCATAACTGTGTATTCGTAAAGGATTCCATTTCCCACCTGTCCCCATCCTGAATCTTGACTAAATGGTCTGCATTTCTGAGGTTTAATTTGCTGAAGATTTTGGTTTCACGCAACAGCTCAAAAGTGAAACTGATTAATGGCAGTGGGTACTTGTTTGTTATGGTTATTTTATTTAAGCCGCCGCAATCTATGCAAGAGTGAAGAAATTTATCTTCTCTACGAAGAAGAAACTTGTACCTACAGGGGGGGAGGACTGTCTGATTATTTTGGCTTTTAAAGAGTCTCCAGTATAAATTTCCATACTCTCCGCTCCGGGTAAGAGAGATTATACAGATGGTTAGGCATATGGCTGGTGAGGAGAGAGAGAGACAAGGCTTTGGATTTGCTAAACACTTCCCTAAGATGGCAATATTTTGGGGGCACTAGCAACAGATCTTGTGGTAATGGAATGGGAGAGCTGGTTTTGTTAGAGACAGCGGGTGGGGCTGACAAGAGACAAGTGGACAGACAATACCTAGTCATTCATTATTTTTTTCTGATCACATTTCTTCCACAAAGGTGATGGTTTACCACTGCCCTTTACTGTGTTGGACAATGTTTAACCCCACTTTAGTACTTTAAGCAATCTCCTTTGTTGTTTTCTTTGCTTTATACAGGCCGATAATTTGACTCTTCTGAAATGGAGTAACACCTAAAACAGCCATGGGATATGTCTTTAGATATGGTTGTCTAAGAAATGAAAAGCAGTTAAATAACAGTTTTGCTTCCTGCCCCTGATTGTTGTCACCTGTGCTCCCCTCTCTCCTGTTGCCCGATAGTCATTAGTCTCATCTCTCAGCTCGGTGTCCTTTTCTTGATGTTAGTCTCCCTCCTCAGAGTGTGCTCTTAACTCCCTGTGTTTTCTTGCCTGATTTTGTGTTTGTGGGACTGTTTATTTTCCCTTTCATGAACTTTATTTATTTTGTAGTGATGGCAGAAATGGAACCTTCATTAGATCGAATCACTTGGAACAATTGTTTTGGAAAAAGATTCAATCCTTTGGAACGTTCGAGACAGCTCACCACAGTGACATCTGGTGGCCAAATAAACATGTGATTTTAAAATATTACACTCAAACAGTGAAATGTTTTCTGTGTCTTGTGCCTTTTGTCTCTTTGTAATATTATTTGTATGGAAGGACATTTTATTTTAATCAGCCAGTATTTGAAGGGTGTGCTTCTGTGTATATATATGTAAGGACTAAAGCAGGCGTCAGGATGCTTTGCCCTTAGGTGTCTCCCACTGTTTCATTATTATTGCAAAACTCCAGATGATGCATGCAGTGCATACATTTAACTTTGTTTTCTCTGAGAAGCTCAAAGTGATCCCAGACAGCTGACCTGGGAAGCTTTCTGACCCCAGCCATTTCAATATGATTCCAAAATCCAAAACCAAACTCGGTACAAAACTCTCAAGTAAAAGAAAAGCTTTTAAATGTTTTACGCATGTGGGATGGTGAATCAGCTGCTATTTAGGCGAGAACACGAGAAATAATTATTTGCATTTAAAGTATATACAGTATGTATTTTCATTTTGTATAATTGCAGTGTTTTATTTATTATTTCATTTTGTAAGCAGGATCACCGTGTATTCATTTGTGTTACCCTGAATTTCAAGTCTGAGGCAGGGTAAAGAAAACGGGGACGTTTCAAAACAGTGCAATGGAACGCGATATGGAGCAGTCACATGACATCCTGCTCTTAAAACCGACCTCAGAACGATGCTTTCAGTCAAATGTTCCACATTGCCTTTGGTTCATACCAAAACACAGTTTCATGGATTTGAGGATTGTTGAGCAGGTGAGGAACAGCAGGCTGTCCGTGTGCGATGCTGCAGGATATGGAGCGCAGAGTCCTGAGAACAGAGCAGCAGCAGCAGCAGCAGCAGCAGGAGATGAGGCTGAAGCAGATGTATTTCCTGGCTGTCAGGAAGCATTTTGCTGCTCTGGGCTGTCAGGCTGTTCTCGGTCTTCCGGCACCTCTCATTCAGGATCTCCTTCCTCACCTGACTGTGGTCCAGCTGGATGAGCTCCAGCCTGCCCTCAATCACAGAGGGATGTCCACTGTCTCTGGATGGGTCGCAGTCCTGCAGGACATGTGTGGCCCTAACCACGCGTTGCATGCAGAAGAAGAGGCCAAACATGCACTCCCGCGTTTGGGTCTTTGAACTTCCCACGCATTGAGTTTACGACCCTGTGTACATTTTCTAAACACATGCCTGTGCAGTCGAAAGTTACGAGGGTACCTGGGTTAATAATACATTGTTTTGAAAATAAATGTTCAATGCAAAAGTGTATTGAACAGTGAGACAAAAGGAACTTCTTTTGAACACCTTTTATGATCCAGAGGTTCCTGACAACAATATCCTCATTCCTTAATATAATTAAAGGTTGCAGTGAGTCTAATTTTATAAGTTTCCTCTGGAAAATATATATCTCTAAAGTGGTTTGAATATATGCATGCATCTTAATGAGCTGGTCTTTTTTTTACCTTGCAGATTCAGATGCATCGTCTACCCATTCAAGCAAAAGCTGACCATATCCACAGCCACACTAATAATAGTTATTATCTGGGTTCTGGCCATATCCATCATGTGTCCCTCTGGGGTGATGCTGCAAGTGACCAAGGAGCAAACCATCCGTGTGTTACTGGGCTACGACAACAAAACGATTCCTTTTTATTGGTGTAGAGAGAACTGGCCAAACCAAGAGATGAGGAAGATTTACACCACAGTTCTGTTTGCCAACATCTACCTTGCCCCTCTTTCCCTCATAGTGATCATGTACGCCCGGATTGGCATCACGCTTTTCAAAACCGCAGTCCCAACGGGAGGAAAGCCGGGCCATGAGAATCGCCACAGCGTGTCAAAGAAAAAGCAGCGGGTGATTAAAATGCTCCTCATAGTTGCTTTGCTCTTCATCCTGTCCTGGCTGCCTCTGTGGACTCTCATGATGCTGAGCGACTACGCCAGGCTGACTGAGCAGCAGTACAGAATCATCAACATTTACATCTACCCCTTTGCCCACTGGCTAGCCTTCTTCAACAGCAGCGTCAACCCAATCATCTACGGTTTCTTCAATGAGAATTTCCGCAGAGGTTTTCAAGCTGTGTTCAAATTCAGCCTGTGCACAGCTGACGGACAGCGGAGGAAAACCTATTCGCACAGGCTGCAGGGAAACTCAATACTCCCCGCGAATAATGCACAAACCTCTCTGGAACCTATTTCTCTCAACAGCTTGGATAAGAACACTTCCAGGAGACCCAACCATGTCACTGAACAGGATTTGGTCATGGAGGACCTGGAAAAGGCATCTTGCAGTAGTGGTGGTGTGACGGCGGTGTCTATTTGAGGACACACAGAGACATTCTTGGAGGTGATAAGCAAAGGTGTTTGAATCTTTAATCCTCCGCTGTGCCTAGGTAAACCGCGAGGCTCGCTTAAACAGCTTCTACAGGCGGATGTGTAGGTGTAAATTGTCCAAGGAGATTTCGATACTGTCAGGATAAATGAACAAAACTGGAAGGAATTACATGTAAAGCAGTTATTTAGCCTGATGACTCGGCAAGCTACTCATCAGTGTTTCCTCCTGAAATAAGTACAAGCAGGGTGCGATTTGTGGAAAAATAAATGGGAGTGGGTTGGGTGGGCTTAATTATTCTGTGGTTCCTGAATTATTCTCTCTAGGAGAATAATTCAGGAACCGAAGTGGTCCTATATACTCGGACACCTGTTATTTATTACTGCTCTCAGTGTAAAGTTTTTGAAAAGAAGACCACATCCTTTATTAGTCATCAGATGAGGAAACTTCAAATCACCAACACACTCTTGTTAGTTGTTATACACACTTTTTTTATCCCACCAGGGACATGCAGCACAGAGAGGTTATTCAATAATGCTGCCCCATTACAAGTGCCAGAGAGCAGTGTAGGGGTTCAGGGGTACCTTGGGAGTGCTGGGGCACATATGGGTCCAGGGTGAGGTCTTGAATGGCCTGGTCCAGGTTCAGGCAGGTCTTGAGCCGGCAGCCCTCAGCAACCCTTTGGTTCACAAATTCAATTCATTTCAATTTTTTTTAATATAGCGCCAATTCACAACAAAAGTCGCCTCAAAGCGCTTTGCACTGTAAGGTAAAGACCCTACAGAATTAAAGCGAAAACCCCAACAATCCGATGATCACCTATGAGCAAGCACTCAGCAACTGTGGGAAGGAAAAACTCCCTTTTAACAGGAAGAGACCTCTGGCAGAACCAGGCTCAGGAAGGGGCAGCCATCTGCCTCGACCAGCTGGGGGTGAGGGGAGAGAGAAGAGAGAAAGGAGAGCAAAGAGAGACCAAACAAGTCCTCTGATGCACTGAGCCACTGCTGTCCCTCAAAAATTATGCACTCCAGCTGTAGAGGTTCAGGCTTTAAACATACAACCACACAAGTTCCGAGAATATTGGAATATTTTTTTAAAATAAATTAATATGTGCAGTATTCTTAACGGCATGTTATATACAAACAGCCAGATGTGCCACCTAACTTAAATATTTCAAATGAAATCCTTTCAAAATACAACAGCACAAAATGCTGTAAGTTTTAGTTAAAAAAAAATCTACTCCAGTCTGCTTTGACGCTTTTAATGTCGAGAGTCATCTGCAGTCAGTAAGTTGTTTTTGCAGCGTTAACTTGTGATTGATGCAGCGAATTGCTGTCAGGTTAGGATTAATCTTTTCGCCCAATAGTGTGGCTTCCATGGCAAGGCTTTCTCACTGCGGGGCGTCACAGACAGCAGCCCTGATGTGTTACTGCAATTCAAGAAGCTGCAATAAGAACCTGCAGGACTCACCTTTGTAAAGAGTTCTGATGTAGATGATCAAGAAATGTTTGACACTCAGCAGGAATATCTGGCACTTTAAATCTTTTTCATTTATCTTTTATTTAGCCAATGCCTCTCTTGGTTTTCAGAGAACCAGTGTTACCCAGGTAACCAAATGTTTTCACATTGAAACAGTGGTGTTTTGTGAGATAAGGAAAAGTGGGAATGAGGTGGGATCTGTATCATCCCCCCATGTGACAGGAGCGAAATTACTTTTCTGATTTGATTGTTGTTTGTGCTGTGGACTGTTTCAACATGCACCGCTAAAAGTCAGGGAGGGGGATACATTTTTATCCCTCCTAGGGATAAATATAATACAGCTGAAGCAGGGACGTGAAGACCAGAGGGGGAAAAAGCCGGCAAATCGCACCCTGAATACATGTCTTTTAATGCCTAGTATGAAAGGCAATACTGCTTTTGGTTGTAAATCTTATCACTTCTAGGGCACACAGTGCGATGCACGCATTGTAGCTATCAAGAAAAGGACTTAATACTCCCGGTGTCCAGTGCAGACCTAGTCATTAGAATCGGCTGATATTGCTTTGATAACAGGCTACTTACTGACTTGCACATAGGGCACGCGGATGAGTGACAAATTAAAGGAAAAAAATAAAGCTTCTGCGTAAGGTGTCGGGCCTTTCTGAAACTGCTGCCAGGACGAACGCTGTTCTTTCAAAAGGTGTTTCTGGTGATAATAGCATATGCTTCACATCGTTTTTTTCAATCATTTGCTCTATGGATGGGGGCATTTTTAAACTGGAAGACACCATCCCAATCAGAATAGAAGTGTTTCATTATAGGGTAAAGAAGATGTGGGAACCAATGTCCCTGACAGCATAAAAGAGCCAGCGCTATATTGCTCAAGTGTTTACATTTTCCTTTAATCTTTCACTCACCTGGAGCTTATAAAAATGTAAATGTGTAAAGATGCATTCATCAGGGTACCATACCTGCAGAGCAGATTTATAGATTCACACATGCAAATATCATTTCTAATCCAATGTCACAGTCTTTTTCTCAGCATTTGTTTTGAGGATTATTCACTGTTGTTAAGGATCAAAAGTGAAGCA